>WSYH01005078.1:42500-47334 GCA_036426205.1 Ascaphus truei | reverse complement strand
CGTGTCACCAACCTCCCGACCTAGTAATAAAGAAAAACTAGATGCCCTAATTCAAGAGGTTTTACCAATTCCAGGGTTAACATGGGAAGATGTATTCCAAATAGAGACACAAACAGATATTAGGAAAAATATGTGGATAGAATGGGTAAAATACACTGTTAAAAGTTCTGGTCAGAATGTCAGCTGTATAGCCTGTGCAGCCGCTAATGCTCATTTAACAAAGCTAAGTCGGATATGCCTATCCGAAGGCCCCCGAAATATATTATGCGTAATTCTCTATTGTGAGGTTCAAGGTATCTGGGGAAAGAGACTCCTACGATGTTGACAGTCTTGATGGAAGGTATGAACATCTGTTAGGGATGTATTGTGCCAGTAGTCAAGTGAAGAAGTCCTTTACCCATTCCCCACATCGTAGGACAGCTTGTATCCCCTAGGGAGTGAACGAATAAACATAAATTCAAGGGGGGATTGTGAGGGTAGAAAATATTATGTGAATATATGTTTATCCATTATTCCGAAAGTTATCCAACTCAGCAATGCAAACAGATATTGTACAGTAAAGATGGTGCCTGTATCCGGGAACACACCCTGAGATTATCCTGTAATGGAGACATCCAGCTGATGAAAGACGTACAAACAACTCGCTTATCAGCACGAGCTGACTCACGAGCTGATCACGCACCCACGCATGAAGGAATGTACACCAATGAGAGATGAAAGAGTGTCCCGGATCAAGATATAAGCAGCTTAAGCCCAACCCTTGGCTCGCCCCATTGCTATGCTACATAAACTTTGTGAGCTGAATAATAAAGCAGCAGTTCCTGTGTTACCCCAGAAGAGACACTGAAAGTACGATGGGAGAGGTAGGATGAGATCCAGGGCAGAGCTTTGTTCCGAATACAAAGAGTATGGAGAATGTGAAGGAGAAGAGGGCGGTGTCAAATGCTGCAGAGAGGTCGAGTAATATGAGCATAGTGTAATGACCTCTGTCTTTGGCAGCATGGAGGTCGTCAGTTATTTTAGTGAGGGCTGTTTCCGTGGAGTGAGCAGTGTGGAAGCCAGATTGTAGAAGGTCTAGGAGAGAATAGGTGTTGAGAAAATGGAGCAAGCGAGAGAAAACAAGACGTTCAAGGAGTTTAGAGGCAAAAGGCAGGAGGGAGACAGGTCGATTGTTAAACAGACAGGTAGGGTCAAGCTTGCTGTTTTTGAGTAATGGTATAACTGTTGCATATTTGAAGGAGGATGGAAAGGTTCCAGAGCAGAGGGAGGAGTTAAAAATGTGTGTGAGCGTAGGGATTAAAGTAGGACCAAGAGGTTTTAGAAGATGGGAGGGAATGGGGTCAAGAGGGCAGGTGGTAGAGGGAGAAGAGGCGATCAACAGCAACACATCCTCCTCTGAGACAGCGGAAAAAGAGTCAAGGAAGGCAGGAAGAGAGCTAGGAAGAGGTGTAAGATGGGAGGAAGAAACAGATGGGATGTTCTGACGTATGGATTCCATCTTTTCCTTAAAATAGTCAGCAAAGTCCTGAGCGGAGATGGAGGAAGGAGAGGCAGCTTAGGGGTGTTTGAGTAGAGTATCAAAGTCAGAGAACAGTCGGCGTGGGTTAGACTTGTACATGTTGATTAGTGAAGAAAAGTAGGCTTGTTTAGCTTGCGAGAGGACAGAGTTGAAACAGGATAGCATAAATTTGTAGTGAAGGAAGTCTGCGAGAGTATGAGATTTCCTCCAGAGGCGTTCAGAGGAACGAGTGGAGGAACGCAGCATGCGCGTGTGGGAATTTAGCTAGGGTTAGAAGGGCGAGGGCGACAGAGAGAAAGCGGGGCATGTAGAACAAGAGAGGAGGACAAGGCAGAGTTGTAGTTCCTGACCAGGTTGTCAGGGTCTGTAGCAGAGCTGAGGGAGGAGCGTAAAGTGGACTCAAAGTCAGGTAAGTGAATAGAGCGCAGGTTTCTGCAGAACCGGGGGGTAGATGGAGGTGGAGAAGGGGAGAAGCGAGATAGAGAGAATGAGATGAGATGATGGTCAGAGAGAGGAAAAGGGGAAATGGAGAAATCGGAGAGAGAGAAGTTTTTAGTGAAAACCAGTTCTAAGTAGTGGCCATCCTTGTGGGTGCTGGCTGCAGTCCACTGTTGAAGGCCAAAAGAAGAGGTTAGAGAAAGAAAGCGGGAAGCCCAAGGGAGAGAGGGGTCATCAATGTTACAATTGAAGTCCCCAAGGAAAAGAACAGGGGAGTCTGAGGAGAGAAAGAAAGAGAGCCAGGATTCAAAGTGTGAGAGAAAGGCAGAAGGGTGATGAGTAGGTGGGCGATAGATGACCGCCACATGGACAGGGAGAGAAGATCTGGACAGTGTGAGCCTCAAAGGAGGGAAAAGCAAGAGAGGGAGGAATTTGAAGGGTTCGGTAATGGCAGAGAGAGGTGAGCAGGAGTCCCATGCCTCCACCCCTGCCATCAGGGCACAGAATGTGGGAGAAAGAAAGGCCACCATAAGAGAGGGCAGCTTCCAGAGCAGAGTCAGACTGGGTGAGCCAGGTCTCAGTTATAGCAAAGATAAGCAGAGAGTGAGAGAGAAAGTAGTCATGTACAGAGAGGAACTTTTTAGGAAGGGAGCGAGCATTCCAAAGGGCACAGGAGAAAGGGAGAGAGGAGGGAGGGTGGCAGGGGATGAGTATGAGGTTGGAGGGGTTGACACCAGAAGGAGTAGAGGTTGAAATTGGCAAGCGAAGACGAGCGCATGTAGGAATCAGGCAGGGACCAGGATTGGGAGAGATATCCCCAGGAGCAAGGAGGAGAAGCATAGATAGAAAGAGGATGTGAGAGGATGATTTGTAGTGGTGTTTTTTAGTGCAGGGGATATAGCTGTGTGGTTTCAGAGGACACAGGTAAGAAAGGAGTTCATGTGAACAGAGAAGTGGTGAAGGAAGGAGAGATGGAGATATATGAATAGATTTAGAGACATAGTGAGGCTGGTAAAAAGAAGTGCATAATTTGAGGAGTGAAGTCACAGCAAATATAAATGGTAAAGGCAGCATCACAGCATTAATGATGCAGTCTGGTATAGATGAAATCCTCCTTTCCAGCGTAGTTGAAATGCAGGAATCAGGGCCAATAGGTGTTGTCCACTTCTTCACTTCTTTTGAACTTCCTTTTAAACTTCAGTTGTCAGTAGTCCTGCCACTTATAATGGGCCACTTGGACCTGGGCTGCTGGTGCTGATGATTCTCCCAACGCCCTCTGATAATGTCACACTGGCAGCCCGTATCTGCTCTGGATCACACAGACTTGTTCAGCAGCCCCATTCAACAGGAGGAGAGAGTGACAGGCATTACAGTTGTTGCCAGAAGCTTTGCGGTTTGATTTTGAACTATATTGCTCATTAGCTTATGTTTTTCTGCTATTGCTGGATAAAATTTCCTTAGCATTTATTGCTCATATGGACAACAGTTGTTATTTGTTCTAGGGGCTCTGCTCATTAAATTTGGGGTTACAGAGTTAAGGGAAGAACCTTATATTCCTTTGGGACATAAGGGAACGGGCCTGAGGAATGGGTTTTCTCTCAGAAACGTTATCCCCTTACTTATCCCTTCCCCTGCTTTTTTTCCCCACCTGCCCTCATCTTCCCACTCCCTGTCCCTATGTCATGTTCCAATGCCACCTATGGTTTTAGGTTTGTTTGTGTTATATTTTCTTGCCTATGTTGCATTACTCCATGTATATGTTTACCTTGTACTTGCATTAAATATTTTTTCATTTGGCATTTATCCCGTTTTGAGATTTGTCTTAGAAGTTAGTGAGTGCTGGAAAATTATTAATATTTTGGTAATTGTTTAGGAGGAAATCGGGTCCTTCCTTTGTTCCTTATTTGCACCCTGCACATAGCTATTAGTTTTTGGATATTTAGAGTGCTGTCTATCATTATTTTGTTTTGTCCTATTTTTTCTGTTCAATTCTACCATTAGGAGAGATATGGAAATCCCTCCTATAAGGACATTAGCTGCTACACTCTGGAATAGGTTCTTTTATGTAACTTATATTTTATATTGTCCATCTTTCTTTATTTGTATCCACACGATGCATCTTGGTTTGTAAATATATTCTATACATTATATAGATTTTTCATTTTTTGGCACTATTAGCGCTTTCTTTTTACCTTTGTTCTACTGATTAAAATTCCTTACATTTCAATAAAAATCAACATTTGCCAATAAATCAATTGATTGTCAAAGTGGTAAACCATGCCAATAATAGGGGCATGGTTTGTCACAATGGCAATAAAGGGGCAACCTAAAAGAAAAAATAACCAAAAATACAATACATTACAATGAAATAAAAGCAAGCATTTGAAAGGGGCATAGAGAAACACATTGGCAGTCAAAGGCCATCCTAAAAATAAAATATAAAATGACATAAAATACAATCAATGTGTTTCTTACCTTTGCCGGATTCACCCTCATCCTACTGCGGCACCAACTCTTGACCCATGAAGCAATGCTCAACAGCCTGATGCGAAGAAGTCCTTTTTTTTTATAAAAATATTTTACCAGGAAGTAATACATTGAGAGTTACCTCTCGTTTTCAAGTATGTCCTGGGCACAGAATTAAGACAAATAATACATGTTTTTACAAATACAGTTACATAATGAGCAGGGTATCTATACAGTATCTATATTTTTGAAACCATTGTATGTCCGTGTCTAGGGGCAATCACATTGGACCTTTGGCCCGTCACTCAGCCTCAGGCCAATGAGATGGCTCCCTTGGCCCACCCGCCCCGGCACACCTCTCATTGGCCGGTGTGGTCTAACAGTATATACACACACTCATATGTCTCACCC
>WSYH01005078.1:0-37500 GCA_036426205.1 Ascaphus truei | reverse complement strand
TACTCTGTGTATATGACTAAACATATCAATGATTAATCTAGCCAATTGAATGGTCATTTGCGTTACATTACCCATTTTAAGACTAGTCTAGATAGCCTCATTGGCCCTCAAAGGAAGTGTGACATAAAAGAAGATCACTTGTCGCCCTTACGTGTTAAATGTCAGCATCCTCTTCAGGGTATGAGCTACATGGAACTAATTCAATAAATGGACCAAGACACAAGCATTAAAACATTTTTTTAAATCCAAGACTTGATTGCCCAATATAAATAGAAACCTATAAAAAAAACAAAAGGCACAACAGGTTCTGGCTACAGATAGAATCAGGTTTTATTACCAAAGGAAACTTCAATGATTGCGTCAGCTTCTCTCTATGCCTGACCTGGAATCAATCGTCGATGAATGGTTCCCCCTGGATCTGGAATTCCTTACCACCGGACATCTGGAATGCACTTTGGCTCACTTTGAAGCCAAGTGCAAGACTCCCTTTTTCCATCTAGATGTTCCCTAATTTGTTTATGTACTTTTCTGTGATGTTTTTAATTATTTCTCTAACCTGATGTTCTAGGTGGCAACGGGTTGTCCTCTTCAGAGAAACAGTTTCGCCGATCTTCCGGACTCTGATTTTACTGTGGTAATCCTGGTCATTTTGTTCCACGCTGCCCCCTCAAGCCTTGACTCAAGTCGGGAAACGCCGACTCCCATTGAGGCCCAGAGGAGTCTCCGTGGGAATGCTCTCTAAATCCTCTACCACCAAGGAACCTTTACCTAGCAGAATTTTGATTTCAGTATTGCTTTTGGTCCCAGGGCTCTCGGTTGCTGCCTCAGCGTTTATCGATTCCGGTTCCAGAGGGAACTTCAGAGATCAAGAGTTCGCTAGGAGGAATAACATCCTGCTGGAGAGGAAGAGGACCCCGGTGGGACTTGAGGCCATTGACGGACGTCCTCTGCAGCCAGCATTCATCGTCCTACAAACTATCGAACTGTCTCTCCTGGTCGAGCAGACCCACAAAGAGAGGATCTCCCTGGATGTCATCCACTTTCATCCGCCGAAATCATTTTGAGCCTTCCATGGCTTCGACATCATAATTTACATATCGATTGGGTCAAACAAGAATCCATCTCCTGGAATCAGCAGTGCTCCAAGACCTGCGATGTACCCTGGCAGACGATTTGCAGTGTGAGGAACCCCGAGAAGGTACTGAGCACCTTACTGAGCTGTTATTCGGCTTTCAGAGATGTCTTTGATAAAATCAAGTCATAGGTCCTTCCTCCTCACCGACCCTTTTATTGTCCTATAGATCATCCACTATTTTGTGGGATTATTTATGTTCCTAATAGTGCATCAGGCGCTGTCCATCTATCCTTTGTTTTATATATTATATTAAATACAAATTAAAGAAAATTAGCGCTAACTAGTATGTGTTAGTGTTTCTAATATAAATGGGTGCATTATTTGAGAATTAATACATAACTTGCACCATAGAAAATCTATAAGAAATCTAAATAAAGTATTCTGTACCACTGTGAAAAATTGAAAAACAAGTACAGTGCCAAAAAATAATATTCATTAACTAATATACAACACCAAAGATGCACAAGTATATTAGTACAGATTAAACAAGTCCACTTGAAAATAGAAAAAGTTAATTAGAGAGGCAGCAATCCATCCTTGGCCAAGTGTCATAACTTCAGATATGGAGGCGACTTGGGCAGTTTCTTATGTACTGTATATACCAAATTCAAATCCAGAGGATAAAATCTAAAACACAAAGAAATGAAGTGCATGCTTCATAGCTTAAAAGTATTAAAGAAATGTATATACAGTTTGAATATGATAGAGAAATGCTCTCACATGGATAGAAATTAATATAGCCTTGAGAGACTAATTCTCAGTGGGTTCCCAGTCGGCACATGGGAAGAGAAAAACCAGTTGAGATAATGTGAAGTGCAAGAAGCTTCTTGCAATTAGCAGTGCAATTATCAGTTCATGATGTTTGCAACAAGAAATAGTCCCCTGTGCACATAAACGTTCTGCAAAAGAAATGTCAAAAGTCAGCAATAGTCTCCAGTATCTCAACACACTTCCAAGACAGCAGGTGATTACCTCCGTTCAGCAGGACCCACATGACCAAACACATTTTGTCAGTTTAGGATTGAGGGCTGCCAGGGAAAGAAGCACAGAGCAACTTTATGATTTGCCATCAGTTAATATATCCAAAGTGAAGTATGTCCTTTAATGGCAAACATTCTAAACAGATGTGAATAAAGCTCTATTTGTATTATAAAATTTCCTGGCACTCATCCTTATTCTATCTGTATATCCACACTCAGCCTATATGGACCCAGCATCCTGAATAAGTACAGTATGAGAGACTCTGAATAGCCATATACTGTATATGCAAAATATAGTTCAAATCAATGTAAACTCCTTTAGAGCTGGCCAAGGAGTATTACAGTATTCCAGTGGTATATATCCCTTTAATATACACCAAGCACCCTTTAAAGCTGCAGCTCAAGCAATACCCTACATGTGTTTTTTTAATAAATCAGTTTTGTACTATGAAAAAATATTTGCAGCATTTTGTTTTGAAAAAAAAAACTATTTTCAAAGACATTTGTAATATATTCTAATATAACAATCATTTTTGTTTCTATGGCAACCATTTACAAAGTCACATACACTTCCTCTTCTGAGACAGGCTCTGGCAAACCCCTTTTGCCCTCTCTCTAGCAGTGCAGCAATTATATCCAGTGTCTGCCTGGTCACGTGATCTTCCATATAGAACTTTGCATCTTGGGTACTCTTTTGCAACACTGACAGGGATTTAGTGCACCATATCTTTGCCAATCTATTACAGGAAAACGAAATGATCAGCAACTTACAGTAGCTAATTACTTATCTTTATGTGAATTGTATTAATGCACATATTGAATCGAAAAAAATGAAAAAAATGAAGAACGGCAGCTTGAACTGCTGCTTTAAATAGCTGTGTAGGCAGTTTCTTCTTTTAAGCCGTTTATATTTGTATTCTTTGTTATAATTAAAGTGTTCTGCAGTGCTTCCACTCCACCACCAGATGCTGTTTACACATACTGCTGCGGCGCATCTGAGTCTAACACATCGCTGGTTTTTCCCTGGCTTTTTCCTGGAATGCGACGCACTTCACCTGGAGCATGCCGCATTCATTTTGCATTCTCAGCCACGGGTCATGCGTGGTTGACGCGCGGTTGATGCGTTTATTGAGGATGGTTCGGATTTAATAGGTTGCAATTCTTCGCGTGTCCGCCAGATGGCAGATATTCATGAATTGTAATGCACATGCGCTTCAGTAATGTGTCGACTTGCAGGTGTTTCGTTTACAGAAGATACCACAGTGTGCTATTGTAACTTGGCCTTGAGACTGAAGGAAGAGGTTACAAAAAAGTATCAATTTAGGCTTTTCATATTAAAGAAAGACAAAGACCAGTTTCGGTTACAGTATTGTCCAGAGACCCGCCGCCCGCCATGAGTGTTCAAGTGCAGCCCGTTTTCCAAAAACCCGACAGAAGTTACGCGTATTTGATATGGGCCGCGATTAATGCAACAGATGATAAGATGGCAACAGTTGTTCAAATTTATCAGTATTTTATCGAAAACTATGACTTTTACAAATTTTTCGCCAGCTCCTCATACGTGGAAGCGTGCAATAAGGAAAAGGTTATGTAGCGATTCCTGTTTTTATCGTATTGAGCCACAATTTGTTGGAGGGTATTAGTGTGTATCACTGGCTTTTTCCTGTATCTATGATCATGCAGACGGCAAAAGACGAAGGGTCGTGTTAAAACCAACTAAAAATTACAGTCGCTGCCAAGCAATATCGGTGCGATTCAAAAGTCAAGCGATTCTCCTGTAAGCAATATAATTGGCTGAGCGGCTTCTACAGTACTGTACTGCAGATACTGAACAATTGGTGGAACGCTAGGCGCATGCGCATTGGAACCTTCTTGAAACGCATATGCGTGTCATTACATCCACGGTAGGCGTATGCGCATGTGAACAGGAGACGCCCCCCGAGAAAATTATGGTGGGACTGGCTGGGAACTTCTTTAGACCATTACAGTAAAACTTTTCTTTTTGTTTTTCCTCAGAAAAGAAAGCGGCTAATGGAAGGATTTCGATGGATAATATCGCTTTGTGTAACAATGCCTGCACATTGCTGAATCGGATTTAAAAAGCCACGTACCAGTCTACAGTTTAGTGGCCGTTGTTATTGATTAGGATAGAATACTGTACCTGAAACAGTATGCTGATGTTTTCCGGCCGTACGGTATACAATACTTTTTTATATACTGTATACTGTGTAATAAACCCGAAAAAATAAAAACTATGCATTTATTCTACATGTATTACAGTACTGTAAAGTGCCAGTACATACAGTATAGTACTGTATGTGTCTTCTATTTTTTTTAATACTCTTGTACTGAGCATGCCTACAGTATACAGTACAGTGTGCCTGGACAGTAGTGTACATTCTAGAAACACTGTATTTTGTTACCGTAGCAAAGGAGCCAATGGAACAATGTAAAACAAATCAAAATGTTCTTTTATTGGTGGAGTAAGTACAAAAACATTTATTTACTGTACAAATACTGTACATATAGAAACATTTTAAGTGCACAGCAATTCAAAACATCAACAGGTGTATGGTTTACTGCTACAGTAGTGAAAACATTTATGTATAGAAAGTAAAAACATTTACAGTCAGTCAGTATGGTTTACAGTCATGTTTTAAAAACAAATTCTTTATTCATAAAATATACAAAACGCAACATCTCCTTTATTAAAGTCAAAACATATAGAGTGGGATGGTGTGCAAAACAGTCTGCACAAGTACAGTCCTCAAGGGCAGCAGACAGGCCCGGTTTTCAGGACAACCTTGAAAACCGTGCCTGTTTGCGGCCCACCGGGACTGGAATTGTGCAGGTCCTGTGTGTGTGTGTACAGCAAGTTAAAATATTTCTGTATAAATACAAGTTAAAAAACACACAACAACATCTCCTTTATTTAAGTACAGCAGGTCAAAACATGTACAATACAGTTCAGCACAACGGTATGGTCTTACCTGTGATTAAAAAAAATCTTTAATCATAAAATACAGTATACAAAACGCAACATCTCCTTTATTAAAGAAACATACAGTATACAGTACAGTGGGATGGTGTGCAAAACAGTCAGTCAGGCCTGCACCAGTACAGTCCTCGAGGGCAGCAGACAGGCCCAGTTTTCAGGACAACCTTGAAAACCGTGCCTGTTTGCGGCCCTCTGGGACTGGAATTGTGCAGGTCCTGTGTGTGTGTGTACAGCAAGTTAAAACAGTAAGTTAAATACAGTTCAGCAGGTCAAAACATCTCATTTATTTAAGTTCAGCAGGTCAAAACATGTACAGCACAGTTCAGCACAACAGTATGGTCTTACAGTTCCCGTGATTAAGCCATAAAGTCCTCCACATTGTCCGTCCATGGCCAATTCCTTGCATGGCGCAAAATGCCATTAATGCAGTCTCGAACGCCTTTCATTACAGGATCTGTAATTGGATAAAGCGCCGCATTTCATCCCGAATGTTCTTTCTTAAATTGGCAGGAAGCGCCTTTTTTACGCGATTTCCGTCGTAGTTAACTTTGAAGGCCCAGTCGCAGTACAACGAGTAGGGAACATGGTGCTTAAAAAATAACAAGGCATACTTGTAGGGTGCACCAGCACTCATCACCCTATACTTCTCCCTGAGCGTCGGTGGCAGATCACACAGGGTGATGTCAGGCACCGTATCAATGCGAGCGAATGTAGGTCTTCTGCGAGCGGGTGTGCTTGAGGTGACGGGCGATGGTAGGTTGTCTGGGAGGAAGCTTTCCTCCGGTCTTGGTCGCCGTGTTATCTACTGGTGTGGTCTTGACGGGGTTGTCATGTCCTCCTCAACGGCCTACATGTACACTACATATTCTGGTGGAGGGGGTGCGCTTGGTGATGGAAAGGTCGATGCTCCCATTCATCACATCCATGTCACCCCCCCTGCTCCGGCGTCGGGGAAACAGGGGCATTAGCACCGAGCAAATGATGTATAACCGCTATGTCAGCCTCTATCTTCTCCATACGTCGATCCATCCGTTGATCCATATCTAGCATCCGTTGATCCGTATGTATCATCCGTTGATCCATATGTAGCATCCGTTGCTCCACATTTAACATGGTCTCCAGAAGTAAATCTATCTTTGCCAGCACAATATAGTTCCCGGGGAGATCCACACATCCCATTCAGCATCCGGTCTAACGAGCTGCTTCTTGTGCATGGCGTGTGGACATCTGGGTGGATGGGTGCCATGGAGGATGAGATGGGGGTTCCATGGAGAGAAGCGGCAGCGACGTCGAAGAAGGGTGGAGGAGGTTACCTGTGGATATCCGGTAGAGGAGAAGTGGCAGCGTCGTCGAAGAGGGATGGAGAAAGTGACCTTTGGATTTCCAGGCGAGAAGCAGAGTCGTCTAAGAGCAAAGGAGAAAGTGACCCGTGGATTTCAGAGGTGGCAGCGTCATCGGATAGAACCGGAGAAGATGGCCTGTGGGTTTCCGAGAGGGCGGCAGCAGCATCGAGGATGAGGGGTGGAGAAGACTGGCTGAAGATTTCCGGGACAGCGGCGGCACAGTCGTCGAAGCGTATGTGAGGAAGTGGTCTGCGGGTTTGATGGGTTGGCTGCCAATCATTTTGCGTCAAGAGTACATCACCGTATATCTTCTTGACATAATAAGGCTGACGTCTATGAAAACCCTTAGCCTTTGGGGTCAGCAGAAGGTTTTCTTTATTGGCCTTAGCCTGTCGCTTTTGCCTTGGTGTGGAAACGGCAACCGCCTTTCGCTTTTTCTGCATGACAGGCACGGCAGAGGCGAGTGGGTTCCTGCGTCCATAGAATCGGGGTTGCTCCATGGAAGCAGGTGGCACAATGCAGTATCTGGACAAGGGCAAGTTCAGATACAGATCATCGAGTTGTGGGCTATGCAAAGTGTGTAATCTTGAATGCATGGCGGTGAGGTACAGGTGTTGAAAGAGGGCGTACTCTAATGTGAGTCATTACCGTATAAATACACCATCCATTTTGTGGATTCACTGCACATTGAATACACATCGACTAAACATCGAATATACATTCTTGTGTTTGTATTTCTTTCTACTCGCAGCAATGGTTGTTGAAAAGATTTCCAAGGATCTCAGCATGCGAATTAAGGAGATGTACACGAGCGGACACCGAATTGCTGCAATCCAATGCTGGTTAGCTACTTCTGGCCTCGTTGTGCCAGCAACCACCGTGAGCTATCATGCACACGGAAAAAACAGAGAACGCAAAAGGGCACCAAGTGTAACTAACGCATAAGTATATTTATAACACTTTAAAAAAAAATTAGATCCAAAAATGTACTGTACATCTACAGTACTGTATCTAATATTTTGTATATTCATATTTATATTACAACAGTATATATATTTTGTATATTTATATTTATATTACAACAGTATATATATTTTGTATAATTATATTTATATTACAACACTATATATATTTTGTATATTTATATTACAACAGTATATATATTTTGTATATTTATATTACAACAGTTTTATATTGCTGCATATTAATAGAACAATATATTGTATCTTGTTGATCTACTGTCTCTAATATTTTTACTTACCGGAATGTTTCTCTTTACATTGTAGGGAGACAACTCTTCTGGTGGACAAAATAAGTGAGGAGAATGACGAGAAGAGTGCATTAAGGGTCAAATACACTCTGCATGCAAATCACAATCTCACTGTATCCGAGACCAGCATAAAGATGATGAGACGCAGCATTGGATGGAAATATGGACGTGTGAGGTTAGTACTGGACAGTACAGGAGGTAAAAGTGTTGTTTAGGAAACTGTACTGTACCGCTAAAATGATTTATTCCTTGTCATTACAGAGCGTACCCCATGATAAGGGACGCAAACAAAATCAAAAGAGTGGTCCAGGCCCAGGCATGGATGGACAGTGGGGAAACTTTCCAGGATTGCATCTTCACTGACGAGTCTACTGTGTCGCTGGAGAGATTTCCAAGCTTTGCGTTCCACAAAAAAGGCCGCATATCTTTGAAGCCGCGGACAAAACACCCCGTGAAGCTGCATGTGTGGGGTGCCATCTCTAGGCGTGGACCAGGATGCATTGTCATCTTTGAAGGTAAAATATATGAAATATAATGTAGCCTTATGCACTGTACTTTACTAGTGTAGCCTTACTGTATGCACTGTACTGTACTATTGTGCAGTTTTTTGAGCACTTTTCCATTCTTGCTATAGGAATCATGAAAAAAGCTTTCTTCCAAGACAACACTGTCCCTGAGATCCTTGAGCGCGGTATCAACTGGGTGAAGACGCCAGCGGAGTATGTGCGGTAACCGTGTCTCATTTTTTCCCTCTGTTTTTACTGTGTACTGTATCTCTTAAACTAATTGTCCTTTTTTTCCAATGACAGATCGCCAGACTTCAATCCGATCGAAATGGTCTGGCATCAGCTGAAGGACCATATCCGGAAAGTGGTGAAACCCTCCAAAAAGGACGAGTTGTTGAAAGGCATAATGAGTTTTTGGAACGATGTACTCACCGTGGAAAGCTGCAATAAATATATAGACCATATTGCCACTGTGTTGCCCATTGTGATCGCGCGTAATGGGCAAGCATCAGGAAAGTAGTACTGTGTTGTAGTATTGTAAGTACAGTATGATACAGGCAACTATGGCACAGATTTTTTCTTTCCCAATAGTCAGAGTATACAGTAGTTACAGTTTTTTCTTTACAGAGAGAGCAGCACCAGCCATCAGGTTACAGTACATAGTATTTAACAGTAGTCAGAGTATACAGTAGTTCCAGTATAGACTAGTTTGACAGTACTACAATAACTGCATACTAACTGCTCAATTTTTTTCTTTCCAGAGAAAGCAGCACCAGCCATCTACAGTAATACAGTACAGCACATAACTGCACTAATTTTTTGTTTTCTTGTCGTTTCAGGAAAAAGGGTGGCCTGGGGGGAGGTGGGGTGTTGTGTCCAGTCTAATCTGCTTCTACAGTCAAATGTACAGTACTGTATATAAACAGCAGTAATGATGTACACAAAACCTCTTCTCTCTCAATGAACTACTGTACTGTACACAGAATGAGGAACAAGATAAAGACGGAAAAAATAATATTACTATACATATCTTTAAAAAAAAATTAGATCCAAAAATGTACTGTACATCTACAGTACTGTATCTAATATTTTGTATATTTATATTTATATTACAACAGTATATATATTTTGTATATTTATATTTATATTACAACACTATATATATTTTGTATATTTATATTACAACAGTATATATATTTTGTATATTTATATTACAACAGTTTTATATTGCTGCATATTAATAGAACAATATATTGTATCTTGTTGATCTACTGTCTCTAATATTTTTACTTACCGGAATGTTTCTCTTTACATTGTAGGGAGACAACTCTTCTGGTGGACAAAATAAGTGAGGAGAATGACGAGAAGAGTGCATTAAGGGTCAAATACACTCTGCATGCAAATCACAATCTCACTGTATCCGAGACCAGCATAAAGATGATGAGACGCAGCATTGGATGGAAATATGGACGTGTGAGGTTAGTACTGGACAGTACAGGAGGTAAAAGTGTTGTTTAGGAAACTGTACTGTACCGCTAAAATGATTTATTCCTTGTCATTACAGAGCGTACCCCATGATAAGGGACGCAAACAAAATCAAAAGAGTGGTCCAGGCCCAGGCATGGATGGACAGTGGGGAAACTTTCCAGGATTGCATCTTCACTGACGAGTCTACTGTGTCGCTGGAGAGATTTCCAAGCTTTGCGTTCCACAAAAAAGGCCGCATATCTTTGAAGCCGCGGACAAAACACCCCGTGAAGCTGCATGTGTGGGGTGCCATCTCTAGGCGTGGACCAGGATGCATTGTCATCTTTGAAGGTAAAATATATGAAATATAATGTAGCCTTATGCACTGTACTTTACTAGTGTAGCCTTACTGTATGCACTGTACTGTACTATTGTGCAGTTTTTTGAGCACTTTTCCATTCTTGCTATAGGAATCATGAAAAAAGCTTTCTTCCAAGACAACACTGTCCCTGAGATCCTTGAGCGCGGTATCAACTGGGTGAAGACGCCAGCGGAGTATGTGCGGTAACCGTGTCTCATTTTTTCCCTCTGTTTTTACTGTGTACTGTATCTCTTAAACTAATTGTCCTTTTTTTCCAATGACAGATCGCCAGACTTCAATCCGATCGAAATGGTCTGGCATCAGCTGAAGGACCATATCCGGAAAGTGGTGAAACCCTCCAAAAAGGACGAGTTGTTGAAAGGCATAATGAGTTTTTGGAACGATGTACTCACCGTGGAAAGCTGCAATAAATATATAGACCATATTGCCACTGTGTTGCCCATTGTGATCGCGCGTAATGGGCAAGCATCAGGAAAGTAGTACTGTGTTGTAGTATTGTAAGTACAGTATGATACAGGCAACTATGGCACAGATTTTTTCTTTCCCAATAGTCAGAGTATACAGTAGTTACAGTTTTTTCTTTACAGAGAGAGCAGCACCAGCCATCAGGTTACAGTACATAGTATTTAACAGTAGTCAGAGTATACAGTAGTTCCAGTATAGACTAGTTTGACAGTACTACAATAACTGCATACTAACTGCTCAATTTTTTTCTTTCCAGAGAAAGCAGCACCAGCCATCTACAGTAATACAGTACAGCACATAACTGCACTAATTTTTTGTTTTCTTGTCGTTTCAGGAAAAAGGGTGGCCTGGGGGGAGGTGGGGTGTTGTGTCCAGTCTAATCTGCTTCTACAGTCAAATGTACAGTACTGTATATAAACAGCAGTAATGATGTACACAAAACCTCTTCTCTCTCAATGAACTACTGTACTGTACACAGAATGAGGAACAAGATAAAGACGGAAAAAATAATATTACTATACATATATAATGAAATATAAGTATAGCCTTATGCAGACGGCTTTACTTACTAGTGTTAGCCTGTGGCTGTACTGCCACTGTACTGTACATTTGTGAGTTTTTGAGCACTTATTTCTTCTAAGGAATCATGAAAAAGCTTCTTCCAAGACAACACTGTCCCTTGCGATCCTTGAGCGATCGGTATAACGTGGGTGAGAAGACGCCAGCGGAGTTATGTGCTGGGGTAACCGTGTGTCTCATTTTTTCCCTCTGTTTTCGGGTTGTACGTATTTCTAAACTAATGTCCTTTTTCCAATGACAGATCGCCAGACTTCAATCCGATCGAAATGGTCTGGCATCCGACTGAAGGACCATACCTGGAAAGTGTGAACACCTCCAAAGGACGAGTTGGTTGAAAGGCATTAATGAGTTTTTGGAGAGCATTTTTTGTACTCCGTGGAAAGCTGCAATAAATATATGAGCCATATTGCCACTGTGTGTCCATTGTGATCGGCGCGTAATGGGCCAAGCATCAGGAAAGTAGTACTGTGTTGTAGTATTGTAAGTACAGTATGATACAGGCAACTATGGCACAGATTTTTCTTTCCCAATTTAGTCAGACGTATACAGTGTTACAGTTTTTTTCTTTACAGAGGAGAGCTAAGCACCAGCCATCATGGTTACAGTATAGTATTATACGTAGTCAGAGTATACAGTATGATTCCAGTATAGACCTAGTTTGGCAGTACGTCACAATAAGTTCGCATCACTAACTGCCTCAAGAATTTTTTCGTTTTCCAGTAGAAGCATGCACCAGCCGGGGTCTACAGTTAATGACAGGAACGAGCAGCATAACTGCCATACTTTTTTGTTTTCTGTGTCGTCGAACGAAAAAGTGGTGCCTGGGGGGGAGGTGGGGTGGTTGTGTGGTTGGGTGTCCAGTGCTCAATCGCTTCTATCAGTCAAATGTACAGTACTGTTATATAAAAAACAGGTGAGAATGATGTACACAAAACCTCTTCTCTCTCAATGAACTACTGTACTGTACACAGAATGAGGAAAAAGAAAAGACGGAAAAAATAATATTACTATCATAATATATATAGTTAATATTAATTATTATATGTATATATATATATTATATAATATACTAATATATATATAATACATTACAGTATATATTATTAAATAATATTCTTATAAATGTGCATTATTCATGTTTCCCCATGTTTTACAAATGTTTTCGAAATGTTTATCCAATTTCAATCTGCCAGAAGAACTTAATAAAGACAGCATTATGTATTATTCATGATTATTTTTATATTTGTATTTTTTAGTTCCTGATAAAATAAAATGAATATTTATTCACATTCCTGCTAATCATAATCATTGACAACAGCCACAACCCCCCCCCCCACCCCTTCAGTACACCAATGAATAAGAATGAATGACAAAACAACATGAATCAGTACATGTTTTTTTTAACTCTCAATTCTCACAATGCTGTGCAAATCAGATTTACATTTCAAAATTGAGAAGGGATTTTCCAAAGCATTACCGTAAACTAAGCCTCAAAGGGTTGGTGGGGGGGAGGGGGTGAGTCATGAGCAGTAATCAACTACCTCTCATCTCAAAGAGGATTACACAATGGCAATATTGAGAAAATTAACAACTCTGTGGAGAGAGGAGGTTGGGTGACTCATGCGCAGTAAGCAGCAAGCTCCCATCTCTAAAAGGATTAGAGTACACACAGGCGCAGTGAGGCGATTGACGCTTGCCTAGGGACGGATTAAAACACAATGACTAACTAACTTCAGAAAATTAATGACTCTGTGGAGGTCTCTGTCGATAAGAGTTTGTGTGTGCGTGGGGGAGGGATGAAGGATTAGTCGTGCAACAGTTCAAAGAAAAAACATACTGCACTGTAGAGTACAGTAATTTCAAAAGGCAGTTCATCATAATACTGTAATTTGATCCCTACACCCCCCAAATACAGCACATAAAAAGCCATGGCAAACGCACAGATTTAATATCGTAATATCAAGATTGTTTTTGCAGGCTTGTGGATAAAATAACAAATAACAGAGAGAATTACACGCAGGCGCACTGAGGCTTTGTAGCTCGACTATGGACGGATCAAGAACACAATGGCAAGATTCAGAAAATTAACGACTCAGTGGAATTTCAAATCCTTGAGCTAGCGTTCGTGGGGGAGGGGGCTACAGGGTACAGCTGCATGAAGTTCAAAGCTAAAGATATACTTTAATTTCAAAAGGCAGTTCATCATAATAATACACCTCCAAATACAATACGTAAAAAGCACACAAATCAACCATGTGCAGTAAAACACACAGGGTCGCAGTCAAAAGCTACAGCACAGATTGAATATCGTAATACAGTAAGATGGTTTTTGCAGGCTTGTAGAGAAAAAAAAAAACAATAAAAAAAAAATTAATTTTTTTTTGGTCACTCAATCAGGCAAGCAAGAAGTGGTGGGCGAAGTTACAGGCACATGCACAGAAAATTCCTGCTGTCAAGAAGGAATGTGATTGAAACCAGACACGTTCAAAGGAATGGTGTGGGAGAGATGTACTGCATTGCATAGAAGATAAGAAGTTGAAATACCCTGCAGGGCAGTTAATTATCCTGAGCGAGGGGAGAGCGCTGTATATGCAGAAATGTGACACTGTTACAGTACTGTACACGCCTATGCGTTTCAACAATTTTCAAATGAGACATGCTGTACTGCAGCACAGCACTGCAAATGCATGTATACTTTAAATATGCAAATTTACAATTACTGCGCGTGCACACACAGACTGTGTACTGACGTAGGTTGAATAGCAAAGGTATTAGACTTCAAAGACAACAGCTCGCAAACGCCCCCCTGAGTTTTTACACGGCATTGCAGTATTGCAGACAGCGAGAATAAAATGCTAATATCACGAGCGCGAAAATAACGCAGTTCACTCCGGGCGAAAACGACAAAAAATCGCACCTAACCAGTATAATCTGAAAGCCGCGGATCTAGCCGACTTAGACTCAGATCGGCCGCCACTGTAATATGGATATTAATTCACACCAGCAGATTCCACATAGATATTTGTTGGCATCAAGAAAGAGCTGTTCTGAAGGATGGAGGAGGGGATTGCCTGCATTCTGTATCAGTAGATATGCAGTACATTCACAGAAATATCTCCAGATGACGTGGTACATAAACCGTTACTGAACTCAGATGAGTGGTTACTGTTGTCTTTATTTGTTTCTTGAAGTGAGTGTCGGGTCGATTTGTTTTTTTTGTTCCCTTATTTGGAAACTAATATTTTTTTACTTTTCAATATCTGCCACTTCAGATTTCATTTTCTAAGAACCTGAATTTCAACCTGATCTCAGTTTTCAATGAAAAATGAAACACAAGAACGCACCAAGGGTCAATATTTAATAAAACAAATTGATAAATAACAAGTAAAAACTTACATATAGAGATATTTAAGTCCAGTAGAGCAGTGCAGGGGCAACAGTCCTGGTGGTGTCCAGGGCGCAGGGGGATGGTGCTGAGGCTTACTGGTCAGTCACACGCGCTGGGGCTGGCTGGCTCGGCACCACGTTGTTGTTCCTTCCGGGTTGCGGCTTCTCGCAGGACCCGTGAATAGTAGCCCACCACAATCGCCGGTTCTCCAATGACACTCACTCCGGCGGACATCTAAGCCTGATGAAGCACAAAATCATGTGAAACGCGTTGCGAAGCTCACACAGTGCTATCGGTATTCAGCCAATTGGTGGAACAAGTCCCAGCACTCCTATAAACAGCCAGAGACTCCTTCGGTCCGCCGGAGTGAGTTTCATTGGAGAACCGGCGATTGTGGTGGGCTACTATTCACGGGTCCTGCGAGAAGCCGCAACCCGGAAGGAACAACAATGTGGTGCCGAGCCAGCCAGCCCCAGTGCGCGGGACTGACCAGTAAGCATCAGCACCATCCCCCTGCGCCCAGGACACCACCAGGACTGTTGCCCCTGCACTGCTCTACTGGACTTATATATCTCTATATGTAAGTTTTTACTTGTTATTTATCAATTTGTTTTATTAAATCTTGACCCTTGATGCGCTCTTGTGTTTCATTTTTCATGGACACCTGACGTTTGGAGCCATCCTACGACGGGATCGGTGGAGGAGGGGTGCCTTCACATCACATCAGCTGCAAGAGGGAAGAGTTGATCTACTTCAAGATCATGTTAGGAAGCAAGAGCGCGGTTTAAATTTACTACCTATGGTTGCTATAGAAACAAAAAATGCTTGTTACATTATAATACATTAAGAATGTAATTCAGAGTGGTTTTTTTTTTAATGCTACAAGTATTTTCTCATAGTACAGAACTGATTTATTAAAAAAAAAAAAACACACATGTAGGATATTGCTTGGTCTGCAGCTTTAAAGGCTCAAAAACATTTTTAATTAATGCTTCCATGCCCAACACGACCTTCCATCAAGACTACAAGCAGAGATATGCTCTCATACTTGCCTTCCTTTTTTGTATTTTGCCTATCTACGTTTACATCCAGTTATGATATTTACACAGCAACTCATCTCTGATTGTGTTATCAGGTGCCTCCTTGTTGTGCTGCTAAAGCCATGAAAAGGTAGCAGCAACTCCACTGTGCTGTGGGTTAAATGCTCTTAAAAATAAAAATGGATACCCATTTTCTTCTCTTCCAACAACAATATACTACAGAAATTCACGACAATGTATGTATATATAGGTTGAACTTGATGGACATACGTCTTTTTTCAACCTCATCTACTATGTAACTATGTAACTCACGATGAAAATAGAAAAATAGGGACACAACTGTAAACATTTGCACAACTTTGAGACTTCAGTAGAACAGCAGAGGCCTGCACAGTGTAATAGTATAAGATAATGCGCCTATATTGGACAATACTGCACCTTCCAGAAATCGCCCATGGTCATCAAGGTTTTGAAATTGGTCCTTTCAGTCTTAGAGATAGGAGTGTCTATGAAGAGCTGAGACATAAACTTTGTATAGTAATACATGCTGGAAGACACCATCCCATAGGTTACTGCAATAACAACAAAAACAGAGACATGACAAGCTATTTCAGTACATGGCCTACAGTATACAGTATGTGAACAAAAAAGAAAGGACTGGTTTGGTCTGTGAACACAGATTTTAATTCCTTCTGTGCAGTTATCGCATTGTACACTTACATGTATACAGTGCATGATGCCAGTGTTACTTACAGATACAATTCTAGGTATAATCCCAATTCTCATGAGCAAACTGATTTAAAAAATCATCATCGCTGGAAAGAGATGAAGTACAGTTGTTTCTCTATTTACAGGTAGGATTTCAGATTTTTGAAGTGTTTTATCTCTTCCTCCTTTAACTAAGTGTGGCACCATATAGTGGAGGAGGGAACTAGAGACTTGAAATTCGGGGGTTGAAGGGTGTGCAGTGCGACAGGAAGGATACACACACTGGGAAATACAGAAAGCAACAAAGAAAAAGGAGGACATTTGGGGCATATTTACTAAGTGGGGCTAAGCCATAAGGTACCTAACAGCACATTCAGGCAAATAAAGTCTGGTTTAGAAATATGGCTTTGCCCACTACATCTATTTAGCCCGATTGCCATTCATTTTTCTTTTTCGCCCTGGCCACATTTAATTATGAAATCCTTTAGTAGCTTTGAAGAAACATTAATGAAAATACTTTCAGAAAACTGCCGGCCAGCAAAGTTTCTACAGTATGAACTGCTTTATAGTTTATCCCTGACCAGTGCAGCATTGTAGCTGCTGCAGTGTCCTTTCCAGGTCGTGTAGGTATGAGCGGTGTCTAGTCTCTAAGACAGTGGTCCGCAACTTTTTTTTTTCAGCACCCATGATTTTTAAATCTCAGGGAAGCCCTGCTCAGACCTCGCTCACTCTCACCTCAGTCACCCTCCCCCTCACATACACAAACCCACCCCCTTCCTACACACTCCACATTCACCCCCCCTATATATTCACCCTTTCACTCAGCACAATCTACATTCACCCTGGGCTACTATTCACGGGTCCTGCGAGAAGCCGCAACCCGGAAGGAATAACAACGTGGTGCCGAGCCAGTCAGCCCCAGCACGTGGGACTGACCAGTAAGCCTCAGCACCATCCCCCTGTGCCCAGGACACCACCAGGACTGTTGCCCCTGCACTGCTCTACTGGACTTATATATCTCTATATGTAAGTTTTTACTTGTTATTTATCAATTTGTTTTATTAAATCTTGACCCTTGGTGCGCTCTTGTGTTTCATTTTTCATTGACACCTGACGTTTGGAGTCATCCTACAACGGGATCGGTGGAGGAGGGGTGCCTTCACATCACATCAGCTGCAAGAGGGATGAGTTGATCTACTTCAAGATCATGTTAGGAAGCAAGAGCGCGGTTTGAATTTACTACCTCTGATCTCAGTTTTATATGAAAACATTTTTTTAGATTCTGAAAATGGAGGTATTAAAAATGTTTTAAGCTGATCCATAATTATGATTTCCTAAATGTGGATACATAATAAAATGAAAAATCTATAGTGCATGCTTATTGTTGTTAGGGAATGGATGTTTATAAATACACTCTATTATATCACAGTTTAACATTGTTCTGTATGTTATTTTGTTCTTTGAAAATAAGTATTGTGCTTTCAGTCATTAAAATATACTAAATCAGGAGAGGACTAAGCAACAGTTGATTAAAATAATGAGGTCTCAGCATAAAAATTAAATTTAATGAGTTCTTGTGAACAATTAAAAAAGGTAATTTGCATACTTAGTGCACTGGAATAAAGAAAACATGGAACGTTTAGCAACAATATCATGCTGTGAATTAGTGGCAATGGGAACATTTCATGTTTTCACTGTTCCTCCAAAGGCCATATATATCACTGCAGGAGACTTATTACCATGAATATTCATGTGACCCATTTTACCACTACATTGTATTTAGGCAAGTGTTTCGAACAGGTATTCAGTATTATTTACTTTTATCCCCAATGCTGGCAAACAGTTGTTTTTGTCATTTCATGTTAAGGGAAAGCTTTTAAGACTATAATGTTCCCAGAAGTATTGAAATGGTTTGTATTTTATAAACTGGTGTGCTCAATTTTGCATTTGCATTTTGTTCAGTGATCGACTATTAAACAATGGAATTAAGGCATATGTTAAGCATAACATCTACATAAAGGTTTGGTGATCAATTTAGTCCACTCCCATGGCTTATACATTTGTATTTCAGTAGAAACATTTGTTCATGTATTACTTTTACTTTACAATAGTACCTGTATCAAAGCATAGGCATCATAAAAAGCCAACCTATTATACTTAATATTTTAACCATATTTTAACCATCCCTAGATTGGTTCCAGATGTACTTGCTTTTGATATGCTTATTTGGATATGGACTTGCCTCATAACTATCTCAGAGTCTATAAGATATAATGTATACATGTTTACTGTATGGCTGTTATAGTAGGATGCAAATGTATTACTGTAATTATAAAAAAAAAAACACCTTTGTAAAGTTTCTAGGAAAAATGGGATATGTACCCCAAACTAGTGCTCAAGTACTGCTTGCACAATTGAATTCTTAAATCCTTGAAAAATCAATTGGCTGAAGTGGGACAGAAGAGCTGTGAATTGACATAAATAACCAAGTCCTATACAGTATATTGGTGCGGACATTCATACAGTCTGGGTGGAGGGGTTTAAATGAAGGAGGGAAACGGAGCCACTGAAGTGCTCACAGTAAGTTGAGGAGCCTAGTAAACCCCAACCCTCTCTACAAACCCACAGCCCCACTATACCTGCAGCGCATCTCACGGACCGGCAAATTCTAGTGTTTTTCTTCTAGGGGTGTACGCGGACTGTACTAGGCAGTAAATGCCGTTCCCGCTGGTTCCGCCTCCAAGCTTCGCTCAATCAGTGATATCATTGCCATGAACCACGCTCCCACTATGAGTTGCACCCGCGCACACGCGCAGAGGCTTCCTCGCTACTCTGTCTAAAAGGGATACACCTGTGCTGTCAGGCATACTCCTGAGTATGCTCCCAGCCCATTGGACTGTTCTGCCTTATATGCTCAGCCTGCCCTCTGGCACATTGACTGAGCATAACCTTGTTTATGTGCCCTGTATCCATTGCAGTCCTGCCTCTTGTCTGAGCCTTGCCTGTCTTGTCCTGAGTTACCTGACCTTGCTTGTTTTTTGGATTTCGCACTTCTCCGCTCCTGACCCGGCTTACCAATGATGATCCACACCTCTCCACTCCTGACCCTGGCTTACCCACGACGATCTGCATCTCTCCAATCCCGACCATGGCAAAAGTTCCTGCAACAATCCGTACTTCTCCAAGCCAGACCTCGGCAAATATCACTGACCATCCTGATATCTCCTACCCCGAACCGGCTATCTCGACCTATCTACACTCCAGACGTGCCCTCGTGGCTGTGGTTTGGCATTTATCAAATCCCCACCTCGGCGTCGCGGTCACGCTTTGTTTGTGGTAAGCGCATTGTTATATAAACATACACAGTGCTTGGCATAAAAAATACCTGTTAGGCAAGGATACCTAATATACACCTACTAATCTGATTGGGTCTTGGCTGTTACTGACCCCAAATACAAACAATCCTATGCTCACAATCAGTTTAAGTAATAACTCACAAATAGATTAAATAGGCCAATTTGTAAATAGCATGGATACATATAAGATCCCGTTCTAAGGACTTGTAATATCAGTCCTGAATCAGAAAATGGCAGCCTTAGTGATAAGACAAACAAGCCTTCCAAAGCTTGTTAAAATACAGAACTCAAACACACAAATCAAATCCCAGGCGCACGATGAACAGAACAGTACAATACCAGTCCCATATAGGTATGGACTAGTTAAAACGAGTCCTGTTATCCACGTTGCTGGCGTTTGGACTTTTCTTCCTCCAAACGATCTTTCCTATAAATATAAAGGGGGGGGCAGAATATTGCGCATCACCTCTATTCAAGGAGCCCACTTCACACCCACAGGTGTTTACTTACAAGAGCAAAGTTGATCCCAGGCACATAATATGTATCTTTAATTCTCTCTCCTGCCCCTAATAAGGTCCACAGCTGGCTTAATTCTCCAAGATCTCCAATGCAATTTTTTTTCCAAAATAAACTTGAATAAAAAGCGCCTAGTGTACTACAGGACAAAATCTGGTGTAACAATCCCTTTGGTGCAGACCTGGTGCTCTGGAGACATTATATTGACTATTTAGCTTGTGTATACTGATTTGTGTGGTTGATTTGAAGTGCTAGTTTGTTTAAAGTGTGCAGTTAGACACAGAAGCAGTTTGAATAAGGAAGTGGTTAAACAAGGTATAGTATATTAAAGTACAGTTTACTGTTGCTACTTATAAACTTCATAGTTGCTAGAATGAGCAGGATTGAAAATGCCACTCAATGCACATCTTGCCACATGTATGTGCACTTGGAGCAGCTGTTCCAAGGAGCATACCGCTGTGGGAAGTGTGAGCGGGTGGTCCCTTTAGAGTCAGAGATTGCTGATCTGAAGAGGCAACTTGCAATATTGAGGGACATTGGCAATCTTGAAAGGGGTTTAGAGCTCATGAGGAGGCCCTTGCTTCGACTAGTGGTGCAGATGGTGGCGCTGTTAGTGAGGAGCAGGTAGGCAGCTTGGTTGCTGTTAGTGAGGAGCAGCTAGGGGGTTGACAGTTAGAAGGGGAAGCAGGGGCAATAGGGAGAGGCAGGTCGTTTCTGATCTGACACATCCCAATAGATTTGGCATGTTGAGTGAAGATATTGGGAGTGTCAAGGCAGAAATGGCAAGGCTGGGTGAGACTAATTCCTCTAGCAGCCAGGGGAATAGTTCCTTCAGCACAGTCGGGACTCAGGATGCTCAGATACAAAGAAAGATTGTGGTGGTAAGGGACTCTATTATAAGGAAGGTAGATAGGGCAATCTGTTGCCATGACCGCATGAACCGAAAAGTTTGTTGTCTCCCGGGTGCTAGGGTTCAGCACATTCTGATCAGGTAGACAGTTTGTGGAAGGGGGGGGGGTTGGGGGGGCGGAGATTGACCCGGCGGATTTGGTACACGTTGGCACCAATGACAAATTTAGAGAAAGATGGAGGGTCCTAAAAAATGATTACAGGGAACTAGGCCAAAAGCTTAAGGCAAGGATCCCCAAAGTACTGCTACGGCTCATCTGAGTCTAACACATCGCCGGTTTTTCCCTGGCTTTTTCCTGGAATGCGACGCACTTCACCTGGAGCATGCAGCATTCATTTTGCGTTCTCAGCCACGGGTCATGCGCGGTTGACGCGCGGTTGATGCGTTTATTGAGAATGGTTCGGATTTAATAGGTTGCAATTCTTCGCGTGTCCGCCAGATGGCAGATATTCATGAATTGTAATGCGCATGCGCTTCAGTAATGTGTCGACTTGCAGGTGTTTCGTTTAAAAAAGATACCACAGTGTGCTATTGTAACTTGGCCTTGAGACTGAAAGAAGAGGTTGCAAAAATGTATCAATTTAGGCTTTTCATATTAAAGAAAGACAAAGACCAGTTTCGGTTACAGTATTGTCCAGAGACCCGCCGCCCGCCATGAGTGTACAAGTGCAGCCCGTTTTCCAAAAACCCGACAGAAGTTACGCGTATTTGATGTGGGCTGCGATTAATGCAACAGATGATAAGATGGCAACAGTTGTTCAAATTTATCAGTATTTTATCAAAAACTATGACTTTTACAAATTTTCGCCAGCTCCTCATACGTGGAAGCATGCAATAAGGAAAAGGTTATGTAGTGATCCCTGTTTTTATCGTATTGAGCCACAATGGAGGGTATTGGTGTGTATCACCGGCTTTTTCCTGTATCTATGATCATGCAGACGGCAAAAGGCGAAGGGTCGTGTTAAAACCAACTAGGAAACGACAGTCGCTGCCAAGCAATGCACCAGCACCGGCTTCCAATAACGGTCCCACCATCAGTGACAACCCTTGCTGTCTATCCAGAACGCCTGAGCCGGATTTCACGTGCTGTTTCTATCAAGCTTGTATGTACCTAAGCAATTTCCAGCCTCATCAGCTGACTACAGGTGGACTAGTCCACTGCAAACTATCGACGTGGATGATCAAGAACACTGAACTGGCAGTGGCCCGGCGCTGGCGCCAGCTGAATGGGAAATTCTATGGTGAGTATTGTTGCCGTATTATTTTCTGTGTTTTTTTTATTTTGACAATACAGTATCAATATCGGTGCGATTCAAAAGTCAAGCGATTCTCCTGTAAGCAATATCATTGGCTGAGCGGCTTCTACAGTACTGTACTGCAGATACTGAACAATTGGTGGAACGCTAGGCGCATGCGCATTGGAACCTTCTTGAAACGCATATGCGTGTCATTACATCCACGGTAGGCGCTTGCGCATGTGAACAGGAGACGCTCCCCGAGAAAATTATTGGTGGGACTGGCTGGGAACTTCTTTAGGGGGATGACCATTACAGTAAAACTTTTCTTTTTGTTTTTCCTCAGAAAAGAAAATGGCTAATGGAGGGATTTCGATGGATAATATCGCTTTGTGTAACAATGCCTGCACATTGCTGAATCGGATTTAAAAACCCACGTACCAGAGTCTACAGTTAAGTGGCCGTTGTTATTGACTAGGATAGAATACTGTACCTGAAACAGTATGCTGATGTTTTACGGCCGTACAGTATACAATAATTTTTTTAAAACAGTATACTGTGTAATAAACCCGAAAAAATTAAAACTATGCATTTATTCTACATGTGTTAAAGTACTGTAAATAAGGTATGTGTCTTCTATACAGTGCCAGTACATACAGTACAGTACTGTATGTGCCTTCTATTTTTTTAATACTCTTGTTCTGAGCATGCCTACAGTATACAGTACAGTGTGACTGGACAGTAGTGTACATTCTAGAAACACTGTATTTTGTTAGAGTAGCAAAGGAGTCAATGGAACAATGTAAAACAAATCAACATGTTCTTTTATTGGTGGAGTAAGTACAAAAACATTTATTTACAAAAACTGTACAATGTAGAAACATTTCAAGTGCACAGCAATTCAAAACATCAACAGGTGTATGGTTTACTGCTCCAGTTGTGAAAACATTTATGTCAGTCAGTATGGTTTACAGTCACATGTTTTAAAAATAAATTCTTTATTCATAAAATATACAAAACGCAACATCTCCTTTATTAAAGAACGGCAAGTCAAAACATATACAGTGGGATGGTGTGCAAAAAAGTCTGCACCAGTACAGTCCTCAAGGGCAGCAAACAGGCCCGTTTTCAGAGTAACCTTTGAAAACCACACTGGAATTGTGCAGGTCCTGTGTGTGTGTACAGCAAGTTAAAACATTTCTGTATAAATACAAGTTAAAAAACACACAACATCTCCTTTATTTAAGAACAGCAGGTCAAAACATGTACAATACAGTTCAGCACAACAGTATGGTTTTACCTGTGATTAAAAAAAATCTTTATTCATAAAATATAGTATACAAAACGCAAAATCTCCTTTATTAAAGAAACATATACAGTACAATGGGATGGTGTGCAAAACAGTCAGTCAGGCCTGCACCACTACAGTCCTCGAGGGCAGCAAAAAGGCCCGGTTTTCAGGACAACCTTGAAAACCGTGCCTGTTTGCGGCCCTCAGGGACTTGAATTGTGCAGGTCCTGTCTGTGTGTACAGCAAGTTAAAACAGTAAGTTAAATACAGTACAGCAGATCAAAACATCTCCTTAATTTAAGTTCAGCAGGTCAAAACATGTACAGCACAGTTCAGCACAACAGTATGGTCTTACAGTTCCCGTGATTAAGCCAGAAAGTCCACCACATTGTCCGTCCATGGCCGATTCCTTGCATGGCACAAAACGCCATTAATACAGTCTCGAACGTCTTTCATTACAGGATCTGTAATTGGATAAAAGCGCTGCATTTCATCCCGAATGTTCTTTATTAAATTGGCAGGAAGCGCCTTTTTTACGCGATTTCCGTCGTAGTTAACTCTGAAGGCCCAGTCGCAGTACAACGAGTAGGGAACATGGTGCTTAAAAAGTAACAAGGCATACTTGTGGGGTGCACCAGCACTCATCACCCTATACTTCTCTCTGAGCGCCAGTGGCAGATCGCACAAGGTGATGTCGGGAACCGTATTGATTCGAGCGAATGTAGGTCTTCTGGGAGCGGGTGTGCTTGAGGCGACAAGCAATGGTAGGTTGTCTGGGAGGAAGCTTTCAACCAGTCTTGGTCGCCATGTTGTCTCCTGGCGTGGTCTTGACGGGGTTGTCATATCCTCCTCAACGGCATACATGTACACTACATCTTCTGGTGGAGGGGGTGCGCTTGGTGATGGAAGGGGGTCGATGCTCCCATTCATCACATCCATGTCATCCCCCTGCTCCGGCGTCGGGCAAACAGGGGCATTAACACCGAGAAAATGATGTATACCCACTATGTCAGCCTCTATCTTCTCCATCCGTCGATCCATCCGTTGATCCATATGTTGCATCCGTTGATCCATATCTAGCATCCGTTGATCCATATGTATCATCCTTGATCCATATGTAGCATCCGTTGCTCCACATTTAGCATTGTCTCCAGAAGAAGAAATATCTTTGCCAGCACAATAGAGTTCCCGGGGATATCCACACTTATCCCATTCAGCATCCGGTCTAACGAGCTGCTTCTTGTGCATGACGTGTGGACATCTGGGTGGATGGGTGCAACGGAGGATGAGATGGGGGTTCCATGGAGAGAAGCGGTGGCATCGTCGAAGAAGGGTGGAGGAGGTGACCTTTGGATATCCGGTAGAGGAGAAGCGGCAGCGTCGTCGAAGAGGGATGGAGAAAGTGATCTTTGGATTTCCGGGCGAGAAGCACAGCCGTCTAAGAGCAAAGGAGAAAGTGAACCATAGATTTCAGAGGCAGTGTCGTCGGATAGAACTGGAGAGGATAGCCTGTGGGTTTCCGGGAGGGCGGCGACAGAGTCGTCGAAGCGTATGCGAGGAAGTGATCTGCGGATTCGATGGGTTGGCTGCCATTCGTTTTGCGTCGAGAGTACATCACCGTATATCTTCTTGACATAATAAGGTTGATGTCTATGAAAACCCTTAGCCTTTGGGGTCTGCAGAAGGTTTTCTTTATTGGCCTTAGCTTGTCGCTTTTGCCTTGACGTGGAAACGGCAACCGCCTTTCACTTTTTCTGCTTGACAGGTACGGCAGAGGCGAGTGGGTTCCTGCGTCCGTAGAATCGGGGTTGATCCATGGAAGCAGATGGCATACAGTAATGCAGTATCTGGACAAGGGCAAGTTCAGATAAAGATCATCGAGTGGTGGGCTATGTAAAGTGTGTAACCTTTTATGCATGGCGGCGAGGTACAGGTGTTGAAAGTGGGCGTACTCTAATGTGAGTCATTACCGTATAAATACACCATCTATTTTGTGGATTCACTGCACATTGAATACACATCGACTAAACATCGAATATACATTCTTGTGTTTGTATTTCTTTCCTCGCAGCAATGGTTGTTAAAAAGATTTCCAAGGACCTCAGCATGCGAATTAAGGAGATGTACACGAGCGGACACCGAATTGCTGCTATCCAACGCTGGTTAGCTACTTCTGGCCTCGTTGGGCCAGCAACCACCGTGAGCTATCATGCACACGGAAAAACAGAGAACGCAAAAGTGCACCAAGGGTAACTAACGCGTAAGTATATTTATAAAACTTTAAAAAAAATCGATCAAAAAATGTACTGTACATCTACAGTACTGTATCTAATATTTTAGATATTTCGGTAGATTTATATTACAACAGTATATATATTTTGTATATTTATATTTATATTACGACAGAATATATATTTTGTATATTTATATTTATATTACAATAGTATATATATTTTGTATATTTATATTTATATTACAACAGTATATATATTTTGTATATTTATATTACAACAGTATCTATATTTTGTATATTTATATTTATATTACAACAGTTTTATATTGCGGCATATTAATAGAACAATATATTGTATCCTGTTGATCTACTGTCTCTAATTTTTTTACTTACAGGATTGTTTTTCTTTACATTGTAGGGAGACAACTCTTCTGGTGGACAAAATAAGTGAGGAGAATGATGAGAAGAGTGCATTAAGGGTCAAATACACTCTGCAGGAAAATCACAATATCACTGTATCCGAGACCAGCATAAAGAAGATGAGACGCAGCATTGGATGGAAATATGGAGATGTGAGGTTAGTACTGGACAGTACAGGAGGTAAAAGTGTTGTTTAGGAAACTGTACTGTACGGCTAAAATTATTTATTCCTTGTCATTACAGAGCGTACCCCATGATAAGGGACGCAAACAAAATCAAAAGAGTGGTCCAGGCCCAGGCATGGATCGACATTGGGGAAACTTTCCAGGATTGCATCTTCACTGACGAGTCTACTGTGTCGCTGGAGAGATTTGCAACCTTCGCATTCCACAAAAAAGGCCGCATATCTTTGAAGCCGCGGCCAAAACACCCCGTGAAGCTGCATGTGTGGGGTGCCATCTCTAGGCGTGGACCAGGATGCATTGTCATCTTTGAAGGTAAAATATATGAAATATAATGTAGCCTTATGCACTGTACTTTACTAGTGTAGCCTTACTGTATGCACTGTACTGTACTATTGTGCAGTTTTTTGAGCACTTTTCCATTCTTGCTAAAGGAATCATGAATAAAGCTTTCTTCCAAGACAACATTGTCCCTGAGATAGTGCAATACATCACACGCGAGTTCCCGAATGGTCACCGCTTCTACCAGGACAATGATCCGAAGCACACCGCGTCAACAGCGCATATCCTTGAGCGTGGTATTAACTGGGTGAAGACAACAGCGGAGTAAGTGCGGTAACCGTGTCTCATTTTTTCCCCACTGTTTTTACTGTGTACTGTATCTCTTAAACTAATTGTCCTTTTTTTCCAATGACAGATCGCCAGACTTCAATCCGATCGAAATGGTCTGGCATCAGCTGAAGGACCATATCCGGAAAGTGGTGAAACCCTCCAAAAAGGACGAGTTGTTGAAAGGCATAATGAGTTTTTGGAACGATGTACTCACCGTGGAACGCTGCAATAAATATATAGACCATACTGCCACTGTGTTGCCCATTGTGATCGCACGTAATGGGCAAGCATCAGGAAAGTAGTACTGTGCTGTATTATTGTAAGTACAGTATGATACAGGTAAGTATGGCACAGATTTTTTCTTTCCCAATAGTCAGAGTATACAGTAGTTACAGTTTTTTCTTTACAGAGAGTTCAGCACCAGCCATCAGGTTACAGTACAAAGTATTTAACAGTAGTCAGAGTATACAGTAGTTCCAGTATAGACTAGTTTGACAGTACTTCAGTAACTGCCTACTAACTGCTCAATTTTTTTCTTTCCAGAGAAAGCAGCACCAGTCATGTAGTACTACACATCACACAATGCCATAATACTGTACGCACATAACTGCACTAATTTTTTGTTTTCTTGTCGTTTCAGGAAAAAAGGGTGGCCTGGGGGGAGGTGGGGTGTTGTGTCCAGTCTAATCTGCTTCTACAGTCAAATGTACAGTATATAAACAGCAGTAATGATGTACACAAATCCTCTCCTCTCTCAATGAACTACTGTACTGTACACAGAATGAGGAACAAGATAAAGACGGAAAAATAATATTACTATATATATACAGTATATATATTATACATTACAGTATATATTATTAAATAATATTCTTATAAATGTGCATTATTCATGTTTCCCCATGTTTTACAAATGTTTTCTAAATGTTTATCCAATTTCACTCTGCCAGAAGAACTTAATAAAGACTGCATTATGTATTATTCATGATTATTTTTATATTTGTATTTTTTGGTTCCTGGTAAAATAAAATAAATATTTATTCACATTCCTGCTAATCATAATCATTGACAACAACCACAACCCCCTTCCCACCCCTACAGTACACCAATGAATAAGAATGAATGACAAAACAACATGAATCAGTTAATGGTTTTTTTAACTCTCAATTGTCACAATGCTGTGCAAATCAGATTTACATTTCAAAATTGAGAAGGGATTTTCCAAAGCGTTACCGTAAACAAAGCCTCAATGGGTGGGGGGGGGGGGGAGAGTCATGTGCAGTAATCAGCTAGATCCCATCTCAAAGAGGATTACACGCAGGCGCACTGAGGCTTTGTAGCTCGGCTATGGACGGATTGAGAACACAACAGCAATATTCAGAAAATGAACGACTCTGTGGAGAGAGGGGGTTGGGTGACTCATGCGCAGTAAGTAGCAAGCTCCCATCTCTAAAAGGATTAGAGTACACCCAGGCGCAGTGAGGCGATTGATGCTCGGCTAGGGACAGATTAAAAACACAATGACTAACTAACTTCAGAAAATTAATGACTCTGTGGAGGTGTCTGTCGATAAGAGTTTGAATGTGCGTGGGGGAGGGATGAAGGATTAGTTGTGCAGCAGTTCAAAGAAATAACATACTGCACTGTAGAGTACAGTAATTTCAAAAGGCAGTTCATCATAATACTGTAATTTGATCCCTACACCCCCCAAATACAGTACATAAAAAGCACACAAATCAACCATGTGCAGGCAAACGCACAGATTTAATATCGTAATATCAAGATTGTTTTTGCAGGCTTTTGGATAAAATAACAGTTCAAAAATCATAATTAAAAATTTTTTTGGTGGGCACTCAAGCAAGCAGTGGTGGGTGAAGTTACAGGTGCATGAGCAGGAATAAACTAGCTCCCATCCGAAAGAGGATTACACAAAGGCGCAGAGAGAGGCGATGCTCTGTGCAAATCAAATTCGAGAAGGGATTTGCCGTAAACAAAGCCTCAAAATTCCCATCTCAATGAGAATTACACGCAGGCACAGTGAGGCTTTGTAGCTCGGCTATGGACGGATTCAGAACACAATGGCAAGATTCAGTAAATTAACGACTCTGTGGAGAGGGTGGGGTTGGGTGACTCATACGCAGTAAGCAGCTCCCATCTCAAAAAGGATTACACGCAGGCGCATTGAGGCTTTGTAGCTCGGCTATGGACGGATTCAGAACACAATTGTCAAGATTCAGTAAATTAACGACTCTGTGGAGAAGGGGGGTTGGGTGACTCATGCGCAGTAAGCAGCTCCCATCTCAAAAAGGATTACACGCAGGCGCACTGAGGTTTTGTAGCTCGGCTATGGACGGATTAACAACACAATGGCAAGATTCAGAAAATTAATGACTCCGTGGAATTTTAAATCCTTGAGCTATCGTTTGTGGGGGAGGGGGCTACAGGGTACAGCTGCATGAAGTTCAAAGCTAAAGACATACTTTAATTTCAAAAGGCAGTTCATCATAATAATACACCCCAAATACAGTACGTAAAAAGCAGATAAATCAACCATGTGCAGTCAAATCCACAGGGTCGCAGTAAAAAGCTACAGCACAGATTGAATATCGTAATACAGTAAGATGGTTTTTGCATGCTTGTGGAGAAAATAAACATAACATTTTTGGTCACTCACTCAGGCAAGCAAGCAGTGGTGGGCAAAGTTACAGGCGCATGCGCAGTAAATTCCTGCTGTCAAGCAGAATGTGATTGAAACCAGACACACATTCAAAGGAATGGTGTGGGAGAGATGTATTGCATTGTAGAGAAGATAAGAAGTTGAAATACCCTGCAGTGCAGTTAATTATCCTGAGCAAGGGGAGAGCGCTGTATATGCCGAAATGTGACACTGTTACAGTACAGTACACGCCTATGCGTTTCAACAATTTTCAAATGAGACATACTGAGACATACTGTACTGCAGAACAGCACTGCAAATGCATGTACTGTATACTTTAAATATGCAAATTTACAATTACTGCGCGCGCACACACAGACTGTGTACTGACGTAGGTTGAACTGTGAAGGTATTAGACTTCCAAGACAACAGCTTGCAAACGCCCCCCTGAGTTTTTACACGGCATTGCACTATTGCGGACAGCGAGAATAAAATGCTAATATCACGAGCGCGAAAATAACGCAGTTCACTCCGGGCGAAAACGACAAAAAAACGCACCTAACCGGGATAATCTGAGAGCCGCGGATCTAGCCGACTTAGACTCAGATCGGCCGCCACTGTAGCATTTTCTGAAATACTACCAGTGCCATGCGCTACCGTAGGGAGACAGTAAGAGATTAGGAAGGTTAATGCATGGCTAAGAAAGTGGTGCAGGAAGGAGGGGTTTGGGTTTTTAGAGCACTGGGACTCCTTTTCTGTGAGGTGCCATCCATATTCTAGGGACGGATTGTACCTCAATGAAGAGGGATCTTCTGTGCTAGGGGGGAGGGAATGTTAAAAAGATTGGAGGAGATTGTAAACCAGGATGGAGGGGAGAGGGAAATGAAACAGATAATGAACTAAATAGAATAGAGGAGAATACAAGGGGGTATGGAGGTAGAATGGGGGCAAGTGCAAGTTTGACAAGCAGTGAGACACCCATAGTAAATACAGATAATACTAGAAAACTTCTAAAAACTAAACCAAGTGGGCTCAGAAAGGAAGGAGCAGATAAAATAATAATACAGACTGAAAAAAAAACTTAAATGCATGCTTACTAATGCAAGAAGCCTGGTAGATAAAATGGGGGAGCTTGAATTAATAGCTGCAAGGGAGCAGTATGATATCATAGGCATTACTGAAACATGGTGGGATGAAACTCATGACTGGACAGTTAATTTAGAGGGTTATTCCCTTTTTCGGAAGGATCGTACAAATAGAAGGAGAGGTGGAGTATGTGTATATGTTAAACTAGATCTAATGCCTATTATAAGGGAAGATGTTTATGAAGGAAATGATGAAAATGTAGAAACCTTGTGGATAGAAATTAGCAGTGGAGGTAAATGTAAAGAAAATATTTGTAGGGATATGCTATAAACCACCAAATATCTATGAGGTTGTGGAAGCTTAAATACTTTTGCAATTGGAGAAGGCATCAAAACTGGGTCATGTTTGCATAATGGGGGATTTTAATTATATACACAAAAAGGAAGCACAAAAGAGAAAAGAACCATAAGTCAATATTCCAAATCTTTATAAATTGACTCAAAATAATAATAATATCACATAAAATACATGAATAAAAAAGATCACATAGGATCTGTAAACCCACACAGTCTATGCACAATGGTGAATTCTCAATTCAAAACCCACAGAACTACAACTAGGTAAGTACAGGGTGCAGAAGATTATATTATTGCTTACATATAAAGGAGAACACCCCTAGTGCTAGACCGCTGGGTATCCGCAACAGGCTGGGGTTCCATCGTCACGTTCACTCCCTGCTGCGTGATGTTGTCACCTCTACGCATTTCGCGTCATATGGCGCTTCTTCAGGAGTAATGTCCTACTTGCTCCCATGGTTGCTTTTTATAGCAAGACCGACATTTCCTCAGCCTATGAGAGTACCTTACTGATAAAAACGTTTCCAATCAATGCCAGGTGTTGTTGATGACTTGCTAGATCGTCAGAGCTGCACACAAATTACCCAATCAAACACATTAAAGCGATCCAACACTATTACAAACTGGGATTACATACTGCACCGACACACTTTATTCGAGCAAATACCCAGTATGTACCTGGCAGATACCTGGAATGCGCCGCTCCTCACCTCTGACAAGCCCCGTTGCGTTTGCCTTCCCAGCCTGGGTTCATGCCTGGCTGACGGGTGGCTGATCTGTTAAATGATAATGATTAGGATTTAATAGGCTGCAATGCTTCGCGTGTCTACCAGATGGCATAAATTCATGAATTGTAATGCAGTATATATATATATATACTGTGCAGTATTGCAGCCAGCGGGAATAAAATGCTTCAATCCCTGCTTGGAAAATACCTCAATGCACTCGGGCAGAAAACAGTCACAAACCTCAATACACCCGGGTATACCCGAATTCGTGGGACTAGCCGAGCTCGAATAAAGTGTGTCGCCAGTGTACAATCTAAACAGTTACATAAAATGACATATATACTACACATATACATCTAAAAACAACAAAACATAATTCCAGTGTGAATTGCATTACTCCTGCATGGAGAATACTAGTTGAAAATCAGATCTACAATTAACCCAGTTAGGAAAAAAGAGAAGAAAAATAAATACTACACATAACATATTTCCAATGTAAATTGTATTGCTCCTGTATGGAGAATACTAATGGACCATGTATAAAATCATATCTACTATCTGAATACAAATAATTAACCCAATTAAGTTAATTAAAAATAAATAAAAAATAAAAATTAAAAAATATATATATATAATAAAAAATAAAAACATTAAAATAATAAAAAAAAAATTTTTTAATTATCCAGACATAGGGCCTCATGCAGTAAGCGCCGATAAGGCTTTTATCTGCTTTTTCCCGCCAAAATTGGATTTGAGATTCAGTAAACGCTGATAAGTGCTCAAAATCGGCAGTTTTACTTGCCGATAAAAATTTATCGGCATGCGGCTGCCGATAACCCACTTATCGGCACTTTTCAGCACTTTTTGAAATCGGCTGTATTCAAGTAGCCCCAATCAGCTTATCGGTGCTGATCGGCACTCAGAAATAGAGATTTCATCGGCAATTGATCCCGCCAACTAAAGTTGGCAAGTTGTTGGGGAGAAGGATCGGCAAGGTTACCGGGACGGCACTTAGAAAAAGAACCTCATCTCTACATCAATTGAGTCAATGGAGCGGGGACTTATAACATTATAGGACTGTTAACGTTCTATTGCTCATAATAAAAATGTGCTTGGCATTACAGTGTCGAGGTCATTCACTTCATCGTGTCAGCGCTTACGTTTATTATTGGCAGAACATTGTACTTTTATATGTTATGATGATTTGCGTGTCACATTAGTCTTAATGTTATGATGTGTAAAGGGAAAATCCTATACTCAACTCAACTCTTAAAGGAACAGGTCACATAATATGAAACATGTTACTTAAGTGTGCTTCAATTTATTATATGGTGTAACACATTTCACACATCTAACAGATCCAGCGTATAGTAATGTTGCTATACATTATACAATGCTTCTAATGTGTAACGCATGATCAAACGTAAATGTAGCTGTTTGTTTTCATGTTTACATGTACTTTGTGACCTCCCTCTTTTGATGTCGTTCGCAATTGGACATTCAATAACATTGCATGTTTACATTGTACACGATGCATTAGAATCACTTCATGCTAAGATAAACACACATCTATAATAGTTACTCATTTTTACACGATTGAAACTGAATCAATAGCAACTATCCTGATGGCAATAAATTATGCATATGCATAATACACATGTTGCAATGTAGTTTCTCAACGTCAATGTCATGGTTGTATCCTAATTAGATGACTGAGTGTTACATTCTCAAGTGGTACATGCATTACACATTCCAGAAATACTTGCCAATAAATGGTTGTACAAAGCTTAACGTTACATCATTCTCAAATATCATGATTGCCTGTGAACACACATAAATAATCCTTTTAATTGCTACTGGATACACGTTGGGAGTGAACAACTTGGATATGTTAATGTAACACCTTGCACTTCAGAAAGTCACCTGACATCATCACATAGGTATTTAAAGGAGGGCAATTATCTGCGCATTCACAGCTACAGACCTGAAAATGATGCGAATGTTTATGAGACGGAGGAAGATTCTATTGGACGAGAGGCTTGCTGATGGAGAGGATGTCAAAGGCCAAGGAAGGGACAGGGACAGAGGCAGGGACAGTGGCAGGGACAGTGACAGGGACAGGCACACGGACAGGAGAGGGAGAGGGAGAGGGCAAGGAGATGAGAGGAGAAGAGAGGAGAGAAGTTGTGCCTCGTCCTCGTTTGTGCAGGGAGAGAACCCTGTTAGATGGGATGAGTGAGGAGGAGATTGTAAGTCGCTATCGTTTGAGTTCAGCAGCAATCTTAGCTCTTTATGAAGAGATACGGGGAGATTTAGTTTTTGTGACAGCCAGAAGTCGTGCAGTCCCTGGGCTTGTTAAAATACTGTGCTCATTACATTATCTTGCTTCCACGTCATTCCAGACAACTGTGGGCATAGTGGGCGGGGTCTCGCAATCTACATTCTCGCGGGCCTTTACCCAGTTTCTATGTGCACTGAATAGACGCGCTAGGAATTATATTCATTTTCCTACAGAGCACACAGAGTGGCTGGAAGTCAGGAGTGGCTTTTATACCATAGCCGGGATACCATGTGTGATGGGTGCAATCGATTGCACCCATCTTGCTTTGATCCCACCTAGTCAGAGTGAGCATGCTTACCGCAACCGTAAGCACTACCATTCCCTGAATGTCAAGTGGTATGCGATGCTACAATGAAGATTATGCATGTGGTAGACAAATTCCCTGGTTCCAGTCACGATTCCTCTATCCTGAGAAACTCATCAGTCTTCCATGCTTTCGAAGAAGGCTATTTTGGACCTGGTTGGCTGGTGGGTGAGTACATATTATGATGTGTTAACAAACAACTCTTTGTTTTCTAGGAAATGTTGTATGTAATAATGTTAACACTAATTGTTTCATATTTGTGCACGATGGATTATAGGTGACTCAGGATACGGAATTAGGCCGTGGCTGTTGACCCCTGTGGCAAACCCTCAATGTGAAGCAGAGGAGAGGTACAATGTTGCCCATATATCTATGCGATCCGTCATAGGGAGGACATTTGGGCTTCTCAAGACAAGATTTAGGTATTTCGATAGAACTGGTGGGGCACTTCAATATAAGCCTGCTAAAGTGTCTGATATTATAATTGCATGTTGCATTTTGCACAATGTGGCACTCCGCAATAATGTACAAACAGACATACGTCAGGGCTTGGAGGAGGAGCATCCCGTCAATTTACCAGCTGACACTGAGCAAACAGCCAGTGGTGTTGAGACACGTCAGAATGTCATAAACACATTTTTTTCATGTAAGCAAATACATATATGTTCATAGTACTACATAGATGTATTCATTCTTTGTTATGATAAATACATTTGTCCAAATACCATTCACTTAGGAAACAGATGAATATGGTTCTCCCACCTTTCTCTTCTCTTCTGTGTGGACAATTGCATGTGGCACCGGTATGTCATTCATCAACAGGTTGTATTATACTTCTTACCACTAAAAGGTGTTGTGTGTACGTGAGGAAATAATGTGTACTAATCTATAATTTCTGTACATGCTCTTTTTGGTTATGCATACACAATAAACCTACATGTTGATAACACCCCCTAAAGGGGCCTGTATCTCGGGGAGCAGGGGGTCCACCGACCTGAAACCAGTGCGGTTCAGCTCCCGAGACCTCCTGCACATCTACACTATCAATAAAAATGTATTTAAAATAATTTTTAATGTGCCGATGTTTGCGCAGAGAGAGCAGCGGATCTCTCTCTGCTGCAAACACATCTCGCCCCCAGTATGTGCAGTAATTTACTGAACATGTACTGTAGAATAAATGCATAGCTTTATTTATTCGGGTTTATTACACAGTATACTGTTCGGCCGGAAAACATCAGCATACAGCACAATATTATCCATCGAAATCCCCTCATTAGCTGTTTTCTTTTCTGAGGAAAAACAAAATGAAAAGTTTTAATGTACAGTAATGGTCAGCCCCCTAAAGAAGTACCCAGCCAGCCCCACCAAAATAATACGGCAACAATACAGTACTCACCATACTATTTCCCATTCAGCTTGCGCCGGCGCCGGTCCACTGCCAGTACAGCTTTCTTCATCACCCACGTCGATAGTTTGCAGCGGGACTAGCCCACCTGTAGTCAGCAGGTGAGGCGGGAAATCGCTTAGGTACATGCAAGCTTCATCAAAACTGGCCGCGAAATCCGACTCTGTCTCAGGGTTGTCACTGACAGTGGGACCGTCATTGGAAGCCGGTGCTGGTGCTGGTGCATTGCTTGGCAGGGACTGTCGCTTCTTAGTTGGTTTTAACACGACCCTTCGCCTTTTGCCGCCTCCATGATCATAGATACAGGAAAAACCCTGTGACACACACCAATACCCTCCAACAAATTGGGCCTCAATACGGTGAAAACAGGGGTCACTACATAACCTTTTCCTTATTGCACGCTTCCACAAATGAGAAGTTGGCGAAAATTTGTAAAAGTCATAGTTTTCGATAAAATACTGATAAATTTGAACAACTGTTGCATCTTATCCTCTGTTGCATTAATAGCGGCCCATATCAAATAAGCATAACTTCTGTCAGGTTTTTGGAACACGGGCTGCACTTGAACACTCATGGTGGGTCTCTGGAGAATAGTGTAACTGAAACAGGTCTTTGTCTTTATTTAATATGTAAAGCCTAAATTGATAAATTTTTGCAACTCTTCCTTCAGTCTCAAGGCCAAGGCCAAGTTACTGTACAATGGCACACTGTGGTACAGTATCTTTTTTAAACAAAACAACTGCAAGCCCACACATTACTGATTCGGCGCTTTACAAGTCAGGAGTTTATGCCATCTGGTGGACACGCGAAGCATTGCAGCCTAGTAAATCCTGATCATTATCATTTAACACATCAGCCGCCTGTCAGCCAGGCATGAACCGTGGCTGGGAAGGCAAATGCAACGCAGCATGCAAGAGGTGAGCAGCGGCAGATTCCAGGTATCTGCCAGGTACAAACTGGGCATTTGCTCGAATAAAGTGTGTCGCAGCAGTACTTCTTACCACTAAAAGGTGTTGTATGTACGTGAGGAAATAATGTGCCAACAGGGTGGGTAGAGTTCTTCCTGGGTTAATCCACACGGATCAAGTAGGGTTTATCGGAGGCAGGCAGGCGGCAGATAACACCAGGAGAATTATTGACCTCATTGATCTGGCCCAACAGAAGAACATACAATCCATGGTGTTAAGTCTGGACCCGGAGAAAGCCTTCGATAGGATAGATTGGCCCTACATAACAGAAACATTGAGAACATTTGGCTTTGAGGGACGCCTCCTGCAGGCTATACTAGCGCTGTATAGGAAACCCTCAGCAAGGGTAAGATACCAAGGTTTCCCCTCAGAACAATTTGAAATCAAAAGCGGCATGAGGCAGGGGTGCCCGCTGTCGCCCTTGCTGTTCGCCTTATGCATAGAACCCTTAGCAGCGCACATCAGAAATAATCCGGATATATCTGGGATCCCAATAGGAGACCAAATGCACAAGGCCACCTTATATGCGGACGATGTTATTCTTACGCTAGCCAAACCTCTCACATCTCTCCCAAATCTATTCAATATCCTAAGTAAATTCAACCAAATCTCGGGGTTTAAGATCAATCAGTCTAAATCG
>WSYH01005077.1:27201-37524 GCA_036426205.1 Ascaphus truei | reverse complement strand
CTCTCATCTCCCCCACAGGAGGGTCAGATACACCTCTCATCTCCCCCCCAACGGAGGGGTCAGATACACCTCTCCTCTGCCCCACAGGAGGGAGGGAGAAGAAGAAGAACTTTATTTCATATAGCGCTTTTCTCCCAATGGGACATACAGCGCGTCGCAATGACAGTATCGCACACAGTGCGCAGCACGTTGGAATGTTACAGACACAGTATAGCAAGTACTGGTCCCAATATATAGTATTGTATAGTGTGTAATGGTCTCATCTCCCCCACGGGAGGGAGGGAGGGAGGGAAGAAGAAGAAGAAGAAGAAGCTGCTATTGGGGATTTCCATTGATAAATCTGGTTTTGCTGTTAAGAAACTTTAGTTTAGAACCCACACTATGTGTTACATGCAATCCCCACCTCCCAAGCAGTGCAAGATATTTGCAACACTTTCCTGTTTGTGATCATGTGTTGCCAATGTTCCCAGCAGTTTGAGCTGCAAACTGTAACAATAGATAAGGTTACCTTAGTAATATAAGAATACATTGTAGCTGCTGAGTTACACCGACTGAAGGATTGATTTGAAACTGAAAGGCAGCCATTTAGTGAACCCCAGGAAGCAGGATCTTTGCTGATCGACCACAGGAGAACGAATTGATCAGCAGTTTAGGTAATTAGTTTTTAATACAGGTAATCAAAGGGTGCTTATAATCTGCTTGAATTGCCTCTTTAAACTACAGATAAGTAGATTAAGCGAGCAGACGTGCAGGTGAGCACATCAAAGAGTCTTATCTTTGCCTGCATATTTTCATTGCTAGTCATTAGCCGTTTCATTACACGGCATGTACAGCCAAGCCTGGCTTAACTGAAGCACAGGACGGATCAGCGAACAGTCAGAGGTAACGTAACTTACAGGGTGTACATAGTGTTCAGGGGAAGTTACATGTCTTCTACTTCAGGGGTGCTCAACTCCAGTCCTCAAGATCCCCCCCAACAGGTCAGGTTTTCAGGATATCCCTGCTTCAGCACAGGTTGCTCAATCAGTCCCTGTTTCAGCACAAGTGGCCCGATCAGTCCCTGCTTCAGCACAGGTGGCTTAATCAGATGCTTAGTCTTCGAGCTGGGATATCCTGACCTGTTGGTGGGTTTTGAGGACTCGAGCTGAGCCCCCCTGGCGAGAATGTATGTTTACCCCCTTCTGTTTCCAGCTCGCTAGTCTGACCGGAGCCTCAACGTGCCCCCTTCATGTAACTTTCTTATTAGGTAAGCCCCCTTCCTGGCCTTACCTGCCACACCCAGGCCAAACTAATTCTTTCACGTGTCCCCTCCTTTGCTCTCAGGGCGCACACACAACTATTAATTTACTGCAGGGGTCTCAAACTCAGTCCTCAAGGGCCACTAACAGGCCAGTGCTTATGGATATCCCTGCTTCAGCACAGCTGGCTCAATCAGTGGCTCAGTCAAAGAGCCACTGATTGAGCCAGCTGTGCTGAAGCTGCTACGGATTGAGCCACCTGTGCTGAAGCTGGGACTGATTGAGCCACCTGTGCTGAAGCAGGGATATCCATAAAAAATGGACGGTTGCTGGCCCTTGAGGACTGAGTTTGAGACCCCTGATTTATTGGAAAAGCAAACGGAAACGCTACCAGCGCACACCCTTTAACCCTTCTAAACGCTCCATGTCTTCTTCATTTAATGCTACGTGGAGGCCCATGTCTGCTAAGTGATTGAACCTCGCAGCGTGGTTATAAATGCCCGGTAAACTTCCTCCTAATTTGGGGGGGCCGTCGCCAGCATTTGTGAGATACTGCTTCATTTCTAAGGGCAGACTGGCTGCCAGACCCCCCACGCGGGATAGAAGGGACGGAGTATTACTCACCACGCGTTTGTCCGGGACCCGGTGTGTGAACACCCGGTGCAGTCTCCAGCTTTTCCCCAGCAGGGGCCCGAAGACCAGGGTGACCCCGACGTAAAGGAGGCTGACCCGTACCTGGGACACACACACCAAAGAACGGGTAACAGAGGTAAAGAAGGAGCAGGCCGCACCACATGCTGTACCATCCCAACCCTACTAGAAGATGACAAGTTCCGTCACGTACCATCCAGGGGCCACGTGCTCTGTGTCCCACCCGCCACTCCCTGGAGATGTTGTAGCACGTGGATGGGTTAGTAGGGAAGATATGGCATTGGGGCTGTGCAGGAGTTGGGTTACCCTCAGGTGAAGCCTCTCTGAGAGGCGGAAAGGGTTCATGCATATCTGGTGAGGTCACCACTGACCTGGATGATGGTTTCCATGGAGACGGCGTGCTCCTGGACCGCAAAGAGGAACGCGCTGGTGTAATTCAGAGCGCTGCCCAGCAGGATGACCAGGTTCAGATTGGGACTGGACATCTTCACTATCCTGATACACACATACACATACACTATTACACAGGGAGATGCCACAATACACAGGGAGATGCCAAATTACACAGGGAGATACCACATTACACAGGGGGGTGCCACATTACACAGGGAGATACCACATTACACAGGGAGATACCACATTACACAGGGAGATACTACATTACCGAGGGGGGTGCCACATTACACAGGGGGATACCATATTACACAGGGATACCACATTACACAGGGAGATACCACATTACACAGGGAGATACCACATTACACAGGGGGATACCATATTACACGGGGATACCACATTACACAGGGAGATACCACATTACACAGGGGGATACCATATTACACAGGGAGATACCACATTACACAGGGAGATACCACATTACACAGGGAGATACCACATTACACAGGGGGATACCATATTACACATTCCCCCCCCCCCCATCCCCTTGAGCTCTAGCCACGTCAGCTGCTTGGGGCCTTCTCCTTGAGACTGCCCTCCCGAAGTCAAACAAGTCCTGTTACTCCTCCCAAAGATCTTCAGCCCGATGGCTAGGAATCTCCTGGGGCTCTTTGACGCCGTCCTCGGTCAGGATTCAGAACGTCCATCTCTTCCTCCCTTCGGCCAAAAGGCCAGCAAGAAAGTCCGATCTTTGTCGTTTTCCCTCCGGTGACAAGGCGGAGCGCGTCGGTCGTGCCGGAGCAGCCCAGCCCGGATGGGCTGGGCGGGTTAAAAAACAGTTACGTGGAAACCATCAATCATATGATATGTACTGAGATGGTGGTTTATCAGAAAATAATTGGTTATTTTTTTCATATGTTCATAACCTATACGTGAATGATCTGTTGGTCCTATATCTATGTGTATATATACCTCTTGCTGTGGCTAAGAGAAGCTGATGACAGTTCTAGAATAATGTCTAATGCTCGTCTATGTTTCATGTGTTCGTTGGGGTAATGCTTCATTTCTTAGTGTAGACAGAGTGCTACATGTACTGCCCACACAACACCACACAAGACACAGTGCACTACCCAGGAACACACAAACCCCAGCTCTCTCAGAGAGACACACACAATGATGACAGGCACGGAAAAACACACCAACCTGTTCTTCCTGAAGCGCAGGGTGAAGATGAAGAAGAAGAGAGAGAGGAGGAGTCCGCAGGCAAGGAGTGACCCCGAAACTCCGAGGACCGCAGCGGTTATCTGTATCCTGTCTGATGGCTGGAGGGGAGACAGCAAGAGTCACTGGGACCCCAACACCCCGCCATTATCTAGTCACTATTTTATCATTGGTTATTTAATAAAGGACAGTCTCGGGGAGCATTGCAAACATTCATTTCATGGTGCTTTATACATGTCACATTTAAATCAGCTGCTTTATGCTCGCTACAGTGATTAATGCCTTTCTATGCAGTGACAGAGAGGTATTTGCTTTTGCTTTTTGGGGTGAAAAAAAGATGGTGGCCATTTCCGCCAAATAAGAGGTCACGCTCTGAAGCCAGAGGGCGGCAGCCAAGTGATCCAGAGTACTACAAACAAAATACCCACGTGTTACATGTGGCAATTATGTGTAACAAGTAACTTCTTTTCTTTCCTGATACAGCCTGATGACTTGTTGGAAGAATGCTCTGTGTATGATTGAACCTAATCAATCAGATGTGTCTGTGGGACAATACTATGCCTGTGTTTAACTTGCACGGCGTATCCCTGTATACCTGTATACCTTTCCCTTCCTAAAAAGACACGGTGTTTCCTTCCACATATCTGCTGTATCTGCCCCTGCCTTGCAAATAATGTATTTGTGAGCGCTATGAAGAAAGCAGAGCGCAGAGAGGACAACCCCTGACTCAGCCAGACCAGTGGCCAGCAGGGGGCATGCTAGAGGCTCCCAATTAGTAGCCACGTGAGGACAGAGCTGTGGCCGGGGCCTGAGGTGAGGCTCCCTGAGTAACGTGCCACGGTACGCCTGATATATGCACTAATGCTCGCATTGCTATCTGAGTCCCAGAGGGCTGCTTCTCACTGCCTCGGTGCTAATGGCTGTATCTGCTGTATATTATTATATAAGTGCTGTTTTGTTTGGGTTTTATTTGAATACATTCTGTTATTTTGAGCTATAGGGGCCGTTTCCTGTGATGTTACTGCACAGCTGGGGAGAGACGTGGTATTATTTCCGCGGACACGTTTTGTGCACATTTCTGCCCCACTTTGATAAATAAACCCCCGGCTCAGGGTGTGTGGCGGAGAGATGGTTGAGGAAAGGGGTGGGAGGGGAGGGGGTTCATTTGCTTGTGTATAGCTTATTTGTGGGGTGTGTATAGTTTGGGGGGGTGCGGTTCTCCTTGCTCTTACTCTGGACACCCTGCACAGCTCCTGCAGAACCCGCAGAACCTCCTGCCTGTCCGAACCGGGATCCACGTGACTCTGTGACAGCTCCGTACAGTTCAACGCCGGCTCCATATATCCTGTGCCCCTGCCAGGGGGTCCTCAGCAGGCATCCGTGATCCCGGAGACCCCCGGAGTCACAACGGCAGAAGTCTCGGATCTCCGATCAGGAGGAACTGGTGGAAGGAACGAGGGCGGGAACGTTGGCCGGTCACAATGCGCCGGGTCCCTGGAGAGGAGAGGTCCCGTCATTCCTGGACATTCCCACTACATGAAGGGGTTAATTTATACCCTGTGTTACCAGGCAGTAATACAGTGAGCGTTACCTCTCGGTTTCAAGTATGTCCTGGGCACAGAGTTAAGATGACAAATAATAGATGTTAAAGGCTTATAGCTGAACGGGGGTGTCCTCCATGGGGAAGGGGGTCGCCCCCTTATTCCTAGGAACTATTTGCAGCCCCCTGGGAGAGGAACCGTTGCATTACAAGCTATTTGCAGCGCAGTGGGAAATTAATCCTGGTTAGAAGGCGACTTCTTTCCTGGGAAGGGTTGTTTTCTATCAACGAGTGTGCGGTCCGTCCTCACTGTGCCTGTGTCCCGGTGCAGTACCTCTGATCCATCACAAGGTGGCAGGCGTTGTCATTCAGAAACCAGACGCTTGCCGTGGTAATACTGCCTGGGAGTCATAGGCAAGAATGCTTATCCCATTACCACACACACAAGATGCTGCTGCTGATGATGCTGCTGATGCTGCTGCTGATGATGCTGCTGATGCTGCTGATGCTGCTGCTGATGCTGCTGATGCTGCTGCTGATGATGCTGCTGATGCTGCTGATGCTGCTGATGCTGCTGATGCTGCTGCTGATGCTGCTGGTTATACAGGGCTGGCTGCAGTGATGTTATTCTGCAAAACACAAAGAAGCAGGCAATGAAATCACAGATTACCAGAGACAGGCTCAGCCAGCCCTGGTTTTACATCTCACACCTGGGCATACGCCCATAATTCAAATTATCTTTAACTGTGCATGCAATGTCTTGTATATAATGTATACCCTGTTCATTATGTAACTGTATTTGTAACCATGTATTATTTTGTTTTACTCTGTGCCCAGGACATACTTGAAAACGAGAGGTAACTCTCAGTGTATTACTTTCCTGGTAAAATATTTTATAAACAAATAAATAATAAATAGATAACGATCCTGGTATGGTTTAGCTGCTGTGAGAGAGCACAGTGATGCCTTACAGGACCACACACCCACACTCATGTGAACGGGAGAACAGGCAGGCTCAAGTTCAGCCCCCGTTTGTGTACCGGGCCCAAAGAGCGGTTCCATTATCCCGCTGCCGCCCTGCAGTTAGCTGGCGCTTCTGCACATCCCTATAAATGCCACCTCTGCAGAAAATGGCCCGGAGCAACGTGTTTAACCCTTTCTGTGCCCGAGGCGACAGAAACACAGGGCGCAGTTTCCCCTCTGACACTGAAATGGTTATAAATGGTGCACTTCCACGTAGGTGATACCACCCGAGCCACCCCAAAGGCGGCAGCCAAAGGGGTGTCAGCAGTTTGCTGATGTTACAATCTGACACACACCTACCTTCTCACCCCCCTATGCCCTGTGTTTCCACTTACCCTTCCCTATAGAGTGTAAGCTCATTGGGGCAGGACCCTCCTTACTTACTGTTACAATGCATGTTTGTTATTGTATTGGTACTGCGCTACGGAGTATGTTGACACATTATAAATAAATGATAATAATAGTAATAATTAACCTGTAGATTAGAGTGAGTTTGATACCTCCTCCCTCTGTCCCCTATCATTTTCCATTACTCATTGTGGGTCAGACACGGAGGAGACCGCTGTGCACACAACTCATTTATTATTAATACGCAGCAAATAAGTCTGCCCTCCCCCCTCCCCTCTCCCCCGTCCCCCTCCCCCCTCTCCCCTCTCCCCGTCCCCCCAATCACCATCACGGGAACATTAGCAGACTTTCACAAATGATTTAAATAAACTTATTATTTTAAAGGAGCACACTATACAATTACCCCCGCTGCAGCCAGAGGTAGGTAGGTGATGGTGCTTAGAGGGGCTAAATTGATATAAGACCAGAGATAAAAAGAACCCCTATATAGCACTCTGTCACAATGTGAGGAAAAGAACCCCTATATAGCACTCTGTCACTATGTGAGATGATGACAACATTTAAAACACGATTTTATTGATAACTTATTAAAACAATGGGGTTTAAAACAAGAATGAAATAAATTGCAAGCGCTTATATAACCCTAAGGGTATACTGAGCCCTAAAGGGAATGGTATGTAGTCAGTGTTAATGTCCAGTGTTAATGTCCAGTGTTATGTAGATTCAATAATGCCCGGGCTGGGTTACCTCGGCTTCACCTCGGGCCTTCACCTCTTCCAGCCAGGGCATTATTGGCCAGTAATGCCCTGTTCTTCGGGGATTATTACTTAAATAATGCAGGCAGGATAAGTGCATCAAGACATTGTCCCTCTCCCCATGAGCTTGCAATCTATTCAGCATGTAGGGAGACTAACAGGGACCGTGGGAGTAACCTGGTTATAGAAACGTGTGCGAGCCTCCGGTTACAGGTAGAGAGACAAGCTCAGACCCTGTTGTAGCGCCGCCCTTCCAGGAGGTGACCGTGGCTGCATGTTACAGAGATGCTGTGAGGCCCTGAGCCGGCGGCTGCTGCTGCCTTATACGTGTCTCCCAACAGAGTACACACAATACCTCTCATACAGGGATCACTGCATTAAACATGGGAGTACGCATTACTGAAGGGGACCGAGCAGCCCAATAATGTGATCGGAGACATTAAGATGAAAGGAGATTTCCGGTGTCTGCCGCCTGCTCCTATTGGTCGAATCTCAGAACTTTCAGCTGATTTATAAGATCTGGCTTTTGTGACATACTTACCTTGGCATACTGTATATAACACGCTCACTGTATGTAGGCATTACATGTGGGCGATTGGGATGGCATGTGGGGGTATCACTACTTTTTATAATTACACTTACATTTAAAAGGTTCTTCCTAGAGAAAAGGGGATTTATTTTATTCCCTGTTTGTATTGTTACAGAATAAATATTGCTTATATCTTTATAAAACCGCTCGCCGCTTTCTCCCCAGTAATATGCACCTTTCTTTGGGTAAATATCTGTATGCTTTAAAAGCCACTGAAATCACCTGATAATTGTTCTAATCCTGGGGTCACCAACTCCAGTCCTCAAGAGCCACCAACAGGCCAGGTTATCCCTGCTTCAGCACAGGTGGCTCAGTCCAAGACTGAGCCACTGATTGAGCCACCTGTGCTGAAGCAGTCAAAGACCGAGCCACTGATTGAGCCATTTGTGCTGAAGCAGGGATATCCTGAAAACCTGACCGTTTGGTGGCGAGTTGGCCGCCTCTCTTTATTCAGAGGGGATTTCCCCAACCCCCACACATCTCACAAACAGAGGAGAACAACACTATATTAGAAAGCAGTATAGGGAGGGAGCAGTAAATAAAGCAGTATAGAGAGGGAGTATATATTACTTTATATGTGCAGTCATATTAAACGCTACAGAGGGCCAGGTGTGTACAGTTTATTGCATGAATTCTCATTTAAAGGGGCCCCCTTATGCATTACCCGTGGAGACTGTGATGGCAGATACAATAGATGTGTTCAAATAAAGGTTGTACATCTTTTTTAGAAAGGAAAGGTATACAGGGATATACCAAATAAGTATACATGGGAAGGATGTTGATGAATGATTCTTGGAGTTAGGAAGGAATGTATTTTTCCCCTTATGAGATATCATTGGATGATATGACTCTGGGGTTTTTGTTTACCTTCCTCTGGATCAATAAGTAAGTACAGATATCGGATAAAGTATCTGTTATCTAAATTTAGCATAGGTTGAATTTGATTCACATATGTCTTTTTTCAACCTCATCCACTATGTAACTATGTAACTATGTAACTATGTAACTAAGTTTCTTTTTTATTTGGTAAAGATGTTTTTACCCTGGTGTACAGTAAGAAGTCTGCTTTCATCTCTCTAGTTTTTTTCCCCCTGATCACTGATTTTTGGAATTGTGTATTTTATTCTTTAAAAAATAATAAACTAAAACCGAAATGACTCCGGCTGCTAATCCGTCCTCACCTAGTGACATTAGTAGATCACAAATAACCTTATCTGAGGAAGATGAGGAAAAAATTTCCCCCCTGATATGATGCTTTGTAGTCTGCATGCAAATCAGCTCTGTGCTGCCTGCTGCAGAAAGTGAGAATGACCAGCAGGGGTCGCCATGTAAACACTCAGCTTCAGGGTCTGGGCCTTTAAATATAATATAAAAACCAACAAAATAGAAATAAAGTTGATCGTCTGCTTTAAAAAGGCTTCACACGGAGGTCACTTTCAAAACATGGTCACATTGGGGACACTGATCCTTTAATAATGTCACTGCTTAAACCTGCAGCAATACCCTACATGTGTGATTTTTTAAAATAAATCAGTTCTGACTATGAGAAAATACTTGTAGCATTTTTTTAAACAACTCTGAATGACATTTTTAATGTATTATAATGTAACAAGCATTTTTGTTTCTATAGCAACCATTTACAAAGTCACACCCCCTTCCTCTTCTGAAACAGGCTCTGGCACGCCCCTTTTTGAGCCCTGCCCTCTCTAGCAGTGCACCAATTGTATCTAGTGACTGCCTGGTCACATGACCTCCCCCACAGAACTTTGCATCTTTGGTCCTCTCCTGCTGCACTGACAGCCATTTAGTGAACCCCCGAGCCGAATCTTCGCCGATCGATTGGCAACTTAGCTAATTACTTCTTGTGTGGATTGTATTGATGCACATATTAAAAGGTAAAAAGGGTCATTAAAATTATTTAATTACATGCGCAAACCTTTCACACGCGCCGGTGAATTTGGCGAATTTCCCCCCTTTTTTGTTTGGCGAAAAAGTTCTCCACATATTCGTGTAAAGGTAAAAAGTCAGCGGAAATTGTGTGTTTGATTCATTTTTACTACTTTTTTCCATTGAGCTTCGATTCAGCTTTAAAAAAAACAAGGAAAAAAGCCGCTTCGCCGGTATCCGTCGCCGGTATCCGTCGCCGGTATCCGTCGCCGGTATCCGTCGCCGGTATCCGTCGCCGGTCTCCGTCGCCGGTATCCGTCGCCGGTCTCCGTCGCCGTTATCTCCGTCCGCGGTTCCGGAGTTCTGTATCCGTCGCTGGTATCCGTCGCCGGTATCCGTCTCCAAAACTTCGATCAAAATTTTCACAGGTTTTTCTAACGTCTTGCGGAAATCGGTTGAAACAATTGGCTGAGCGAAATTCCCCCGCGTGCAAATCTCTTCCTAAGAAGCTCAAGGCACGCAGATATCCGGCACAATGCCAACCTGGATCCGGCACATCGCCAACCGAGACCCGGCACATTGCCAACCGAGATCCGGCACACCGCCAACCGAGATCCGGCACATCGCCACAGAGATCGGCACATCGCCAACCGAGATCCGCACATCGCTAAAACC
>WSYH01005077.1:0-21251 GCA_036426205.1 Ascaphus truei | reverse complement strand
AGTATATACAGTGTAGCAGTGTAGCACAGAGATTATATACTGTAAACCCCGATATATACAGTTGTAGCAGTGTAGCACATAGATATATACTTGTAACTCAGAGATATATACTGTAACTCAGAGATATGCTGTTCAGTGTAGTGCAGAGATATATACTGTAACCCAGAGATATACAGTGTAACCCAGAGATGTATACTGTAACTCAGAGATATACAGTGTAGTACAGAGATATACTGTAACTCAGAGATATACAGTGTAGCACAGAGATATATACTGTAACTCAGAGATAGACAGTGTAGTACAGAGATATATACTGTAACTCAGAGATATACAGTGTAGCTCTGAGATATACAGTGTAGCACAGAGATATATACTGTAACCCAGAGATGTACAATGTGCACAGAGATATACAGTGTAACCCAGAGATGTATACTGTAACTCAGAGATATAAGTGTAGCACAAAGATATATACTGTAACCCAGAGATATACAGTGTAGTACAGAGATATATACTGTAACCCAGAGATATACAATGTAGCACAGAGATATACAGTGTAACCCAGATATATATACTGTAATTCAGAGATAAAAGTGTAGCAAGAGATATAGCCCAGAAATTACACGTTGTGTAAGCCAGTTATATACCGATACAGGTTGGTAGCAGTGTAGCACAGAGATATATACGGTTGTTAACCCGATATATACAGTTTTTGTAGCAGTGTAGCAAATAGATAATACTGTTAACTCAGAATATATACTGTAAACTAGAGATAGGCGGTTCAGTGTAGTGCAGAATAATATATGTTAACCCAGAGATATACAGTGCTACCCAGAGATGTATTACTGGAAATCAGACATATACAGGTCTAGCACTGCGCAAGTCCTCCAGAGGACAGATATATACTGTAACTCAGTAGATTATACAGTGTAGACAGAGAGATCTACGGTAACTCAGAGATAGACAGTGTAGCACAGAGATCTATCTGTAACTCAGGAGATACGACATGTAGTACAGGAGGATATTACTGTAACTCAGAGTATTATACAGTGTTAGCTCTGAGATATACAGTGTAGAAAGAGATATTTATACTGTAACCCAGAGATGTAAAATGTAGCACAGAGATCTACAGGTTGGTAACTCTTAGAGATTATACGGAATTCTAACTAAGAGCTATAAGGTAGCACAAAGATATATACTGTAACCCAGAGATATACAGTGTAGTACAGAGATATATACGGTAACCCAGAGATATACAATGTAGCACAGAGATATACAGTGTAACCCAGAGATATATACTGTAACTCAGAGATATAAGTGTAGCACAGAGATATATACAGTAACCCAGAGATATACAGTGTAGCTCAGAGATATACAGTATAGCACAGAGATATATACTGTAACTCAGAGATATATACTGTAACTGTACTTTTTCTAGTTCCATAATCTCTTTATTTATGGCATTGTGGCCAAGATTTTACTCTATATTCAAGATGTGGCTTTTCAAATGCTTTATAAAGGGGCATAATTATGTTTACTTCCCTTCCATCCATTGCCCGTTTAATACAAGATAAGATCTTGTTTGCCTTTGCAGCTACTGCATGACATTGGGCACTATTGCTAAGACTGCAGTCTACAAGCACTCCTAAATCCTTCTCCATCAAGGATTCCCCTAATTTTGCATGATTTAATTTGTAATTAGCTTGTTTATTCTTGCATCCCAAATGCATAACCTTACATTTATCTGTATTAAACCTCACCTGATATATACAGTGTAACTCAGATAGATATATACTATAACTCACATATATACAGTGTAGCTCAGAGATCGGCTGTAACTCAGTGATATACCGCGAAACCAAGTCTTTCCTCAAGCCTGTTCCTGTTACTTGTTCAGTAAAGATAAAAGGGCGACGAGGTCTTGTTCAACGTGGGACCTCACACAAAAGGGGAGAAGAGTTCAAGCAAAGGAAGCAGCTTCCCGTGTTTAGAAACTACACCACCTGTAAGAACAGTTATTTAAAGATGTCCCCCCATGAAATAAAGACAGCAAAGACAAGCAGACGACTTGTGTTAGTAATTGGGCCGGGTGTGTGTATAATGAGCGAGTTTATCACCAGCTGCAAACCGTCCCTAGATACAGAGCTGCGGGCTGAATTGCCCCAAGCCAAAACAATGCCATTGAGGTGGAAGGCCCATGGCTCAGGCTATCTCATTACAGCTGATCAATCAACCCCAACAGGTTCTTATATGGACACCTCCAGTGAAACAAAGCAGACTGCCCAGCCAGTCCTGTAACCCTGTCACTGCCGGTGGGGACTGTGTGCCCTAAGCATTGCATGCCGCTCCGGCAACCAAAGGGTTCCAATGGCAAAACACGACGACAAAAGGAACACGCCATTGTTTCTTAACCTCTTCACTGCCAGGGGGGCTTGTGTATTGCACCAAGGGGTCTGAAGAGTAATCTGTATTTATGGATTGAGATGTAGCATTATTAACAGGTGGATTACATCACTGCCCTCACTAGGGACGGAGAGCCATTGGATAGGGAGGGCGAGACCAGCAGGGGATTCTGGGCCGGGGAATAGCTTTGTAATGTAGGGTATTTTGGAAATAATTCAGGACACTGCTGGTAACTGGCTGCTCTTTCATATGATTTGAATTAGCTCACAGGTAATTTGGGGCGGGAATGCGCTTTGAAGATATGATTACTTGACTTTTCAGATGTAGGTGTGAAAGCCTAATTTCAAAATAACACCATTAAATCTTCTAGAGAATGTACAGTAAACAATGTGCTCTGCATCCAGATTGTGGGATAGACGGGAATTTTAAATATGGCGGCACCCCTTGGTTCTGCAGAGCATTTAGTCGCATAGTGACACTGTTTGTCCACTTCAAAGGACAGTGGCATTAATACAGGATGACTTGCAGTGGCATTACTACAGGATGACTTGCAGTGGCATTACTACAGGATGACTTGCAGTGGCATTACTACAGGATGACTTGCAGTGGCATTACTACAGGGTGACTTGCAGTGGCATTACTACAGGATGACTTGCAGTGGCATTACTACAGGATGACTTTGACAGTGGCAATTATACAGGGTTGACTGCAGGTTGGCATTTAAAGACTTGCAGGGCTACTGGAGATTGCAGTGGCATACTACAGGATTGGACTTGCAGGGAATAGGAATGATTACTACAGGAGGACTTCAGTGGCTACACGAGGTGTGACAGTGTCATGACTTGCAGTGGCATACTACAGGATGAGATTGCAGTGGCATTACTACAGGATGACTTGCACAGTGGCATTACTACAGGATGACTGCAGTTGGCATCCATACAGGATGACTTGCAGTGGCATGTAGACAGGATGACTTGCATGGGCATTACTAAGTATGGGGACTTGCAGTTGGCCATACTACAGGGTGACTTGCCAGTGGCAGTACTACAGGGACTTTGCAGTGCATACTACAGGTGGACTTTGCAGTGGCATTACTACAGGGGGTGACTTGATGTGGCATATTAAGGGTGACTTGCAGTGGCATTATACAGGGGGACTTGCCAGCGGCTATAACAAGGTTGACTTGCAGTGCTTACTACAGGGATGACTTGCAGTGGCATATACAGGGTGACTTGCATTGGCCATTACTACGGATGACTTGCGCAGTGGATTACTCAGATTACGTGACGAAAGGATACTCAGATGACTTGCAGTGGCATTACTACAGGATGACTGATGGCATTCAGATGGTGCTCGGAATTGATGCTACACAGGATGACTTGCAGTGGCATTACTATAGGTGTGATTGCAGTGGCATTCATCTACAGGGTGACTTGCAGCGGCAATTATACAGTGGTGACTTGCAGTGGAATTACACAGGGTGACTGCACAGTGGCTTACTACGGAACTGCTGCAGTGCATTAAACAGGCATGATGCAGCGGATTATACAGGGTGGACTTGCTAAGTGGCATAACTACAGGGTGATGGCAGTGGATAATACAGGAGACATTGCAGTTGCCATTACTACGGATGAATTGCAGTGGCATGTACTACAGGGTGACTTGAGCAGTAGCATTACTACAGGGTGTGGCTTCAGTGGCATTACTACAGGGTGAACTGTGCAGTGGCCATTACTACCAGGGTGACTGCAGTGGCATTACTACAGGGTGACTTGCAGTGGCATTACTACAGGAGGACTTGCAGCGGCATTACTACAGGGTGACTTGCAGTGGCATTACTTACAGGGTGGACTTGGCAGCAAGCTTACTACGGGTGAGTTGCTAGTGGCATTACTACAGGGTGACTGTGCAGCGGACATGTTACTACAGTGTGACTTGGCAGTGCATTATACAGGATGAACTTGCAGCGGCATCTACTACAGGGTTGACTTGCAGTGGCATTACTACAGGATGACGTCTGCAGTGGTCTACATACGCAGGATGACTTGCCGTGGATTACTACTGGATGACGGCAGTGGCATTACTACAGGATGAATTGAGGGCAGTTATACAGGGTGACTTGCAGCGGCCATTAACAGGTGACTTGCGGCATTACTACAGGATGACTTGCAGCGCATACTACAGGAATTGCAGTGGCATTATACTTACAGGAGGACTTGCAGTTGGCATATATAAGGGTGATTGCAGCGGCAGCCTTACTACAGGGTGACTTGCCGTGGCAGTTAGACAGGAGAATTCGAGTGGCTTATACAGGGGACTTGCAGCGGACCTGTACAGGATGGATTGCAGCGGCATCATTATACAGGGGTGACTTGCAGCGGCATTACTACAGGGGATGCACGCGGCATTACTAAAGGATGACTTTGCAGCGGCATACTACAGGAGACTTGCAGTGGCATGTACTACAGGATGGCTTGCAGTGGCATTACTTACGGGGTCTGTACTTGCAGCGGCATTACTATAAGGTGACTCGTAGTGGCATTACTTAGCAGGATGACTTGCAGCGGCGGCATTACTACAGGGTGACTTGCAGTGGCATTAATACAGTGGGTAACTTGCCGAGCGCCATTACTTAAGGATGGACTTGCAGTGGACATTACTACAGGGTGGACTTGCAGTGGCATTAAAAGGGTTGGTGACTTGCAGTGGCATACTACAGGGTGACTTGCAGTGGCCTTGCATGTCTGTTGAGCTGTGAAGGTTGGAAGAAACCCGTAAGTTCGAAAAAGATTGATTCGCTACTCTTAGAAATGTATTAACGGGATTAATTCTTCATTAGGAGGCCTGCATGCCAGTATTGCCAGATTCGTGATGTAAATATAGTCACGCCATGCACTGCGCGAAGCAGGATACTTTAATAGAACATTGGAAAAAAGTTATTAAAAGAGCAGTCTCAGTGAACACATCATGCTCCTAGTAACAAAGGGAATGGTTGGTACATCGTGTACCGTGTTTACATCGAGCTATACGTAATGTTGTTACATAGTTAATCGTGTACATAGTATCCTTACAGTAAGTGTACTAGTTACATAAGTGTTACATGTGTGTATATAGGAGATTGAGGTTGGAAAAAAAAACGACAATGTATGTTCCTCGAGGTTTAGCCTGATTTAACCATTAGAGGACAGGTACATCCTCATATTTGTATTTATAGTGATCCAGAGGAAGAAACAAAACAAAGAAACATATCCAATGATTATCTCATAGAGGGAGGGAAAAATAAGTTACCTGACTCCAAGAACTTGGCAATCGGATTAACCGGGATCAACATTTGCCCATGTATTACGGATTAGGTATATCCTGTATACCTTTCTTTCTAAAAAGAAGATGTCCAACCTTTTGGACATATCTGCGTTGTATCTGGACTTCAACAGTTATTGGGAGCCCGTTCTTTAATGAATCCCCATTGTACTGCCCTACTGAAAGAACTGTCCTTGTTTTGATTGATGGTGAATGAAAATCTCCTTTCCTTCACCTTAAGGGATGGCCCGAAGGTCTTGTACTGCCCGTGGATGACAAATCTTTGAAGCTCCTTGTATGGTCCACCAAAATTCATATTTGATCATTATAAGGTCATCCATATTACCCCTAACAACCTATTTCTATGTAAATAAACATCAGAACCTTCGCGAGCCGCCTTATAGTAACACGTCAGAAGTCATCCGAACACTAAGACTGGTATTTATTGTGGCTCATCTATGCCCTTGTTTTCACGGTCCATAAAGTATTTTTATGGAGTGTTGCCCAAATGTGACCTCCATATTGAAGGGTGATATTACTGAGGCTTTTATACTGTGGATCATTAATTATGTTACCCCCATCCATACCAATCTGTATGCAAGATAAGATATTATTTTGCCTTTGCAGCTACTGCCTGAGTTGCGCACCTCGTGCTAAGCCTGCTGCTCTACAAAAACACCTCTAATCATTCTCCATCAAGGAGCTCACCTACCTGTTGTAAATTTTGGTCGTATGAGATAATAATTCTAGCTTCCCGATGCCTAACACTTACAGTTATCGGATTATTATTGAAACCTCATCTGCCATTTACGTGACAAGTTTCCATCGAAAGTCCTTCATGGCTATGATTTGCTACCTGTTACTATTTGTAGTTCTCGTAAGCAAATATGGAAACTTTGCCTCTAGCCAACCTCACCAGCATTATTAAAACAAGCTTGTTAAAAGCAGTGATGCAGTGCTGAAACATTGAGGTACTTTACCAAATTTAGCCCAATTGGGTCAAAAGTTCCGTCTATGGACAAGCTCTAAGGAACTCCAGGCAAGGAACGCCTCGTTTTTCTGGCTATAAGGTACAGCTCCCACATTTTATCCGCCAGACTTCTTGCATTTCTCCAGCATGCACTCAGGTTTGTTGCTATTGTTTTCTGATGTTCGTAGTGTACTATTATATTATTGCTCTTCCTCATTCCCTTCCAGGATTTGTCGACATTTTCTGTGGAGAAATATCATGTCTTTAAAAACAAGGGAAATTATTAAAGATGTAGCCACTGTGAATTTCATTTAAAATCCGCCATAATAATAGGGACTGAGCTCTCTAACGTCCCTGAGATGGGCAACTACTTTATGCTCCTGTGTAATCTTCTGGGACACCCATTCACCAATGGTAGAGAAGTACTCAAAAACTTTAAAGGGTGTGGGCCGTGGTGTGGGGTTGTGGTGAGGTTGTGGGTACGGGTTGGTGGGTTGAAGTGATGTTGTCGTAAGTGTGGGAGTTGGACGTGGCATGGGGTGGACATGTGGGTTTGGTGTCGTTTGTGTGTGTGTAGTGTGTGGGGAAGGGTGTTGTGAAGGGTGTTTGTGTATCAGTGGTGCCTGTGTGTACGTGGGGTGTGGTGGGTGTACCTGGGTGTGTGGTGTGTGGTGTGGACATGTTGTGTGGGTACTGTGTGTGTGTGTGTAGTGGGTGTAAGGTGTGTGGGTAAGTGGTGTCTACGTGTCGCGTGTTGTGTACGTGTGGAGTGAGCGTGCGTGTTGCGTATACAGTATATACGTTCTTTAAGTTATGGTGGGTGAAAAGGCAACAAAGAAACCCCCACCGTATTGCATAGAGCAACTAAAGATCACTTGTGAGCACATATAGTCTTAGGCCTCGGTTCCCCGCTAGCCGCTCGTTGGCCGCGGGCCGGCACAGTCACGAGTTCCCCCACCAGCAGGGGAATCCTCGCGAGCCGGTTCCCGGTCCCCACTGGCTGGAACTAGCTTGACTACAGACCTGTGGCGCGGTCAGCCGCGTAGGAGACACAAGAGAATGGTGTTTTCATAGCGTTGAGCGTCACGTGGTGTGGCGTGAGCAAGGGGAGGGGAGGATGGGGGAGGAGGGAGAGGTACGGGGACGGGAGGAGTGGAGAATCAGCTGCGAGTGTCGGGGCCCCCCTGTAAGATGGGTCTGAGTGACGTGCCGATATTGTGGTGGTTGTTGTGCTGTGGGTGTACTGAGTGGTGACGTGTCGCTGTGTGTGTGGTATGTGTGTGAAGCCTTGGCGCTGTCGTCTGTGGTTGTGGGGGGGTGTGGTTGTATGAGTGACGTGAGCGTCTGTTGTATGTGGTGTGTGTGTTGTGGTGAGTGTGTGTGGATGTGAATTGTGTAGTGTTGTTCGTGTTGTGTTGTGCGGTGACGTGTGTGTGTTGTGTGTATGACTTTGTGATGGTGGTTGAAGTGAATGGTATGTGTGTGGTTGTGGTGTAATGGTGTTGTGTGTGTGGGGGTGTGGGCGGGTTGTGGTGGGTTCGTGTTAAGTGCGGCTGCACGTGTGTGTTTTTTTTTACTTACCGGCAGCCCGTGGCAGCCCGTGGAGGGAGGGGGGCGGAAGAGTTAGCGGGTCCCCTCCGCTCAAGCCACGCACCCCAACCCTCCGTCAATCCTCCCACTCACCGCACTCTCGCTCCCGACTCTCGGCCCCCACGTGTCAATGGCCGCGACCCCTCCGACCCTTTGGCCACGCCCCCCCCGCTAACCGAGAGAAAAGTATCACTGTAACCGCAGATCGACGTCCAGTGGCAGCGGTTGCACGGCCAAGGCAGCCACGCCTGCCGTGGGCGACGCGTGCAACGGGACCTTAGCCTTGCAGGTCTGACAACCCTGCCTTTATCACATTATCCCCGCATACAGTGTGCAACGCAGCAAGGGATTCTGGAAATGAACATGCAAATGAGCACACAATGTTCACCTTTTGTCCCATATAAGGCAAATGCTCGCTGGTTAACAAAGCTTTAAAAGCACAGATGGGAATCAGATGCAAAGCCGAAGAACCACTCACAGACATGTTTCCACCCTAAGGCTTATCACCGGGGTGTTGAGGTTGGGTGTACAGGCTGGCTTGCATTTTCCAAGACCAGTTTTGAAAAGCCTGACCGTAAGCAGGTAGGTCCCCCCCCGGCTTCCCACCCATGTACAAAAAAGGTGGGGCGGTACCCCAAAAGATAAAAGCCATGGCTAGTGTAAATACTGAAAAACGGCGAGTTATGGCGTATTGGTGTTTAACATATTACGAGCAGAGGTAGTAACATATAGAGGGATATAGGAGTAAACAATAGTATATAGAGTGACAGAGGAGTACATTATATAGAGTGACGAGAGTTAACATATATAGAGTGACAGAGGAGTAACCATAATAGGCTAATAGAGTGAGTAACGACATTATAGAGTGACAGGAGAGAGTAACATATATAGAGCACAGAGGAGTAACATATATAGAGCGACAGAGAGTAACATATATAGAGACGACAGAGGAGTAACATATATAGACGGACCGAGAGGAGTTAACATATATAGAGTGACAGAGGAGTAACATATATAGATTGACAGAGGAGTAAATATAGAGCGACAGAGGAGTAACAGAGTTAACAGAGTAACATATAGATAGCGACAGAGGAGTAACATATATAGAGTGACAGAGGAGTAGTGCTGAGTAACATATATAGAGCGACAGAGGAGTAACATATATAGAGCGACAGAGGAGTAACATATATAGAGCGACAGAGGAGTAACATATAGAGTGACAGAGGAGAGTAACAATACTTAGAGCGAAAGGAGGAGTAACAATAAGAGAAGGAACAGGAGTAGTAACATATATCAGAGTGACAGAGGCAGTAATATATAGAGTTACAGAGGAGTAACATATTAGAGCGACAGAGGAGTAACATATATAGAGCGACAGAGGAGTAACATTAGAGAGCGACAGAGGATAACATATATAGAGGGACAGAGGAGTAACATATATAGAGCGACAGAGGAGTAACATATATAGAGCGACAGAGTAACATATATAGAGTGACAGAGGAGTAACATATATAGAGTGACAGAGGAGTAACATATAGAGTTACAGAGGAGTAACATATATAGAAGCGACAGAGGATTAAACATATATAGAGCGACAAGGAAAGATTGAACAGATGATAGAACGACAGAGGAGTAACATAATAGTAGAGGCAACAGAGAGAGATAAAGAGTAGTAGAGTAACATAGTACTAGAGCTGACAGAGGGCGAGTACATATATAGAGTTGACAGAGGAGTAACATATAGTAGAGTGTAACATTATATAGGAGAGAGTAACATATAGAGTTACAGTACTCTTTAGGTTGTGAGAGAGTAACACTATATAGAGTGACAGAGGAGTAACATATAGAGTTTACAGAGGAGAGTAAACATATATAGAGTGCACAGAGAGTAACATAATAGTAGACAGAGACAGAGGACGTAACATATATAGAGTAACAGAGGATTACATATATTAGAGTGACAGAGGAGTAACATATATAGAGGACAGAGGAGTAACATATATAGAGTGACGAGGAGTAGAGTAACATATATAGAGGAAGAGGAGTAACTAATAGAGCGGACCAGAGGAGTAACATATATAGAGCGACAGAGGAGTAACATATATAGAGCGACAGAGGAGTAACATATAAGAGTGACAGAGGAGTAACATATATAGAGTGACAGAGGAGAGTAACATATAGAGTTACAGAGGAGTATAACATATATAGAGTGACAGAGGAGTAACATATATAAGCGACAGAGGAGTAACATTATATTAGAGCGACAGAGGAAGAGTAACAATATAGAGTTACAGAGGAGTAACATATCATAGAGTGACAGAGGAGAGAGTAACATATTAGAGGACAGAGGAGGTACATTATAGAGGCCGAGGAAGTAACATATATGAGCGACAGCGGGTACATATTATAGAGTGACAGAGGTAACATATATAGAGTGATCGAGAGGAGTAACATATAGAGTTACAGACGGACGTAAACATATATAGAGGGAAGAGGAGTAACATATATAGAGTGACAGAGGAGTAACATCTATAGAGCTGACAGAGGAGTAGTAACATATAGAGTCGACAGAGGAGTAACATCTATAGAGGGACAGAGGAAAGAGAACATATAGAGTTACAGAAGGAGTAACCATAATAGAGTGACAAGAGTACAGAGAGAGTAAACAGTAATAAGTCAGGGAAGTACTTATAGAGCGACAGAGGAGTAACATTATAGAGTGACAGGAGTGACAAATAGTAGATGTTACGACAGAGGAGAACATATATAGAGCGACAGAGGAGTACGTAACATTATAAGAGCGACCAGAGGGAGTACACATATAGTAGAGTGACAGAGGAAGAGAACACTAATAGAGTGACAGAGGAGAGTAAAGATATAGAGTTACAGAGGAGATAACATATATAGAGTGACAGAGGAGTACATATAGAGAGTGGACAGAGGAGTAAACATATAGATTACAGAGGAGTAAATATAATAGAGTGACAGAGGAAGTAACATATATAGAGTGACAGAGGAGGCAGATAACATATAGAGTGACAGAGAGAGTAACATTAGAGTTACAGAGAGTAACATATATAGAGGCGGGACAGAGGAGAGTAAAATAGATAGGGACATGAGTAAAATATAAGTGACAGAGGAGTAACATCTATAGAGCGACAGATGGAGTAACATATATAGAGCGACAGAGTAACATATTAAGATATAGAGTTACAGAGGAGTAACATATATAGAGTAGCAGCAGAAGTACATATAATAGAGCGAACAGAGGATAGTGTATGTAACATGGATATAGAGCGACAGAGGAGTAACATATATAGAGTGACAGAGTGACATATATAGAGCGACAGAGGAGTAACATATATAGAGTGACAGAGGAGTAACATATATAGAGCGACAGAGGAGTAACATATATAGAGCGACAGAGGGGTAATATATAGAGCGACAGGAATAACATATATAGAGTGACAGAGGAGTAACATATATAGTGTGACAGAGGAGTAACATATATAGAGTAGAGACAAGAGTAGTACAAATATAGAAGGGACGAGGAGTAACAATAGAGTTACAGAGGAAGTGGAGTAACATATATAGGCGACAGAGGAGTAACAACGTAGCGGAGTAAACATATATAGAGTGACAGAGGGGAGGGGGAATATGCGGGTCTGGTATGTCTTGAGGTCATGAGGTGGGGACCTCGCTAGCTTAAGGGTCGAGTGTGGCGTGGGCGTCGCGTGGGGGCCTTTATGGAATCTCACCTAATCCCCTCCATCAGCCCCCCCCAGTGCGGCGATGGGGCGATATGGACGCCAGGTGCCGCCCCGGGGGAAGGGTGCGCGCTCGGACGTCAAGCTAACAATTACAATCCCACCACGCACTCTTCAACGCCTTCGAACCCATAAAGTGATCGTTGGACGCGTAGGTGACGTGCGGCAGTCCGACCGGCGGAGTCGTGGGGCGGGTGAGTCGGAGTGGGAATACCTCAAGTTACCTTCACCACCCTCGTTCTTTTCATGCCTCTCGCCCCCTATACTTTAATGACCCGATTATATTTCTTCTAGATCCACCTCCCCCCACCTCCCCCTCCCACCCTACTCAAGTTACCATTTTTCCTTCACGCCCTCCCAACCCACTAGTCATCGCGCCGTGCGGTGGGACGGTGGTCCCGTTTACCGGCGAGACGCCTTAGGGATTTTCCGCTGCTTCCTACAAGTTTGCAGGCTGTTACCATGTCTTCTTTCACAAACTACCATTTAAATCGCAACACTTGCTAAACTTACACCATACCTCGCATACCCAGACGAGGTTGTAACATTAATCGGTTACCTATACCCTTTCTGCCCCGCACCCTACCCCTTGCTCATTATGCTACCTCCTTTCCTCTCTTGGGATGTAACAGCACCCCGCCTTTCTCCCGGCCTACATCTTTTCCTCCATGCTACTCCGTCGTTCTGCAGACCACTCCGATTATTCTCACGTTCTTCTGCTCTGCTTCATTCGCCCTCGATCCCTCACCCCCTTCAGCTACTGTTTAACCTTACTCGACACCCGTGTTATTCTTCTCCTCCATAGATTCCCATTTTGAATCTTTCCAGACTTTTTGCTCGCCCGCCCATTCTCACTTTTTCTGACCGTTTCATATCCAAACAAGTCCCTCTCAGACTATCAATAATTACTCAAAACTCTTGCCCCATCCATAAATTTACCTCAGGCGCCGGGCGAACGCGCTCTGGGGGAGGGGGCGGCGGTTGGGCATTGTTGGGCACCCATTTCCCCTTCTTACCAGGCGGGGGTGTGCGGATCCAGTGGGTTGCGACTATCTCAAACCACGATATCCCCTCATCTTCAGTAGCCATTTCCTACCACATCCCGTCCACCCGCCCATAGTTGGTGTTGCGGTGCGAGCCTCACTCTCCCGGGTCCTTTAATGCGGTATACGGTATCCCACCTAATAGTTTCCTCCCGCCCCCCACACACCATACTCGATAATAATATCCACTTATCTTACTTAAAAAAGTTCTACGTGTACCTATCCCCAGCCATCTCCCTCGACCTCCCCTCCCGGACCTTACGCGCGATCACTTGGCAACTTCTAGCCACCGCTTTGAAGCTGGTAGTACACCCCCTCAACAATTCTACCCCCCCCTACTTGGCGGCTCGCGAGTAACCAGCCCCAATCCGAATCCCACCGCTCCCACACCTACCCACCCTCAATCTAAGCATACTTGGATCCACACGGCTATTGTCCGTCCCCTCATCTCGTGCTCTGCTAAATATTTCTAGCCGGCGAGCATGAACTTTTCCAAGCACACAAGATTATTACAATGTCCAATATGCAATCTTTCACCCCCTCCCCCAATGTGCAAGCTAGTGTCCAATCCTGTCGTTCATTCTTTTTTTTTGTTTCTGTGCTGTTCTATTGATCCTATTCCTATCTTATCCAGCCACACATATTTTCTCTTGAACCTCCTTCATCCATATATCTATTACATTCGATAGTCCCCGATACTCAGAGTCCTCTCTCTGATCTCCCCCCTCCCCCCTCATCTGCTGTTCACCGTAGTTTTTGCCTGACCCTTTACTGCCTGTACCTTCATACCTTTCCCCTTTTCTCCTTGCTAACCCTCCCCTCGTTACTCCTCCCCTAGACTTCCTCTTTCTCTTTTTCTGTTTTACAGCAGTGGCGGTGTGTCGCGGGTATCTATGCAGGCCCCCCCTTCGGAGTGGGCGGGTTTGGGGCGGGAGCCGGGGAGATCACAGACCCAATTCGAAGTTGGTAAGGGCAGACCTTCTCCATACCATCTCCTTACACCCCTATCTGACGCGCGCGGCCGGTGTGCGGCGCGCACTAAATACTCACTTAGTACATACAATCCGCTTTCTCTAACTTCACTTAACTTCTCCATCTTTCCCCACTACTTTCCCCCCATTTCCTACTTTCTCCTTCAGCACTTACTTTCTCCCTTGTTCCCGCCCTCCTAGTAACCTCAAATCCTTCCCTTCCCACTTACCACAATAACTACTCTCCCCCCTCAATTGATTCCCTTCATCGTATTCTTCTCCCACCTCCTCTTCGTCCCTGCTATACGTGCGTTTCACACCACAGCATCGCCTACTGTCTGCCCAAGTCACACATAGTTGCACTCTGTCTTCTCATATCTCTCTTAGCACCTGACCCCAACCCGTCATTCTTCCTCTCCTTCACAGCCTATCCGTTGTCCCCCCATACTCTTCTATTTCACCCTCCTCTTTGTTCATCTCCACGACTCAAAATACCTCCAAGCCCACATCAAATACCTCAATTTTTAAACCTTTCCACCTACCTCCCCAAGATTCCCAGCACAACAACCGAAGTCATCTTCCATCCACGCGCCCATATCGCTTCCTACTCTACCCCTTTTCTATCGCACCTGCACTCCACCCCGACCCTGTTCTTCCTACCCTGGTTATTTCCCTCTCGTTTCATGTCTCCTCCTCCATTCTAGTTCTTCTTTTTCTATCCCACTTCATCCCGTGTCAACGTCCTTATCTCCGCCATCCCCTGCAACTTCACCTACCGTCCTTGTTCCTCCCCCCCTTTTGTCTTTCCGTCGCCACCCTCTCGGTCCACATACTCTACTCTTTACCTTTTTCCGCCTGCGACCTACCGTGCCCCAGTCTTTCACCGCCTCCCCCTTCTCTATCATAAGGGGTGGTTGGGATAACTCGTCCGAAATCGTCATGAGGTGTATGTGGGGGAGAAGGTGTGGGGGGCTGTGTAGGGTGGTGTGGTAAAGCCCACATATAGAGTTACAGAGAGAGTAGTAACATATATAGAGCGACCAGAGGAGTAACATATATAGAGTGACAGAGGAGAGTAGTAACATAATAGTAGTGACAGAGGAGATAACATATAGAGTTACAGAGGAGGAGTAGTAGTAACATAATTAGAGGAAGAGAGTAGTAACATTAATAGAATGACAGCAGAGGAGTAACATATATAGAGTGACAGCGGAGTAGGAAACATATGAGTTACAAGAGGATGTAGTAACACTATAGAGCGACAGAGGAGTAACATATATAGAGTGACACGAGTAACATATATAGAGTGACAGAGGGTAGCAGGGGAACATATATAGAGCGACAGCAGGAGGAACATCAATAGATGCTGACAGAGTAAAGTAACATATATAGAGTTACAGAGGAGTAGAAATTATATTAGAGCGACAGAGGAGTAACATAATAGGAGGGACCAGAGGCGAGGTAGTAACATTATATAGAGCGACAGAGGAGTAAATATATAGAGTGACTAGAGAGAGAGTGACATATATAGAGCGACCCAGGGCAGAGGAAGAGTAAACAATATAGAGTGACGCGGAGTAAACATAATAGGAGCGGACCAGAGGAGTAACATATATAGAGCGACAGAGGGGTAATATATAGAGCGACAGAGAGGAATAACATATATAGAGTGACAGAGAGGGAGTAGTAAGTAAACATATATAGGTGACAGAGGGTACAAAGTAACATATATTAGAGTGACAGAGGAACCCATAAATAGAGTGACAAGGAGTAGTAGTCTAGTAAACATATAGAGGACAGAGGAGTAACATAGTAGAGAGAACATATATAGAGGACAGAGTACCATCTATAGACGTGACAGAGAACATAATAGAGCGAACCAGAGAGGAGTAAAACATATAGAGGGACAGAGGGAGTAACATATATAGAGTGACAGAGGAGAGTAACATATAGAGTGGACAGAGGAGTAACATATAGAGAGTGACAGAGGCAGTACACAGATATAGAGTGACAGAGTGAGTAAGTAGTAACATATATAGAGCGACAGAGGAGAACAGATATAGAGTGACAGAGAGTAACATATATAGAGTGACAGAGGAGTAAGGCTAGGATGGAGTAACATATAGAGTGACAGAGGGAGTAACCATATAAGAGTGAAGAGGAGTAACTTTTAGGTGACAGAGGAGTAACATATATAGCGTGAAAGAGCTAGTAACATATATAGAGCGACAGCGGAGTAACATATATAGAGGTGACAGAGAGACTATATAGGGCGGACAGAGGAGTAACATATATAGAGCGGACAGAGGAGTAACATATATAGAGAGACAGAGTAAATATATGAGTTACAGAGGAGTAACATTATATAGAGGGGACAGAGGAAGTAACATATATAGAGCGAAGAGGGGAGTCAGTAACATATATAGAGCGAAGAGGAGTACATCTAATAGAGTGACAGAGCAGAGTGACATATATAGAGCGACAGAGGAGTAACATATAAGAGGACGAGGAGTAACATAATAGAGGACAGAGGAGTAACATATTAGAGTTGACAGAGCGAGAGTAGTAGTAACATATATAGAGCGGACAGAGGGGTGTGGTAATTATATAGAGCGACAGGAATAACATATATAGAGTGACAGAGGAGTGAGTAACTATATAGAGTTGAAAGAGGGAGTGAGAGTAACATATATTAGAGTGACAGAGGAAAACATATACTGAGTTTGACAGATGGAGTACCATATAGAGAGGACAGAGGAGTAACCTTATAGAGTGAACAGAGTACACATTTATAGAGTCGACAGAAGTAGACATAATAGAGCGACAGGGAGTAACATATAGAGTGACAGAGGAGAACATATATAGAGGACAGAGGAGGTAACATCTAGAGTGACAGAGAGTAAACATATATAGAGTGACAGAGGAGAGTCAGTAAACAAAGTAAAACATAAATTGAGTGACAGAGGAGTGTAAATATATAGGCGACCAGAGGAGTAACAGTAACATCTAATAGAGGGACCAGAGTAACATATATAGAGTGACAGAGGAGTAACATATAGAGTGACAGAGGAGTAACATATATAGAGGACAGAGGAGTAACATATATAGAGTGACAGAGTAACATATATAGAGTGACAAGCTAGAACAGTATATAGAGCCGACAGAGGAGAGTACCATATATAGAGTGAACAGAGAGTAACATTATAGAGCGACAGGGGAGTAACATATATAGGAGCGACAGAGGATAGTAACATATAGAGGACAGAGGAGTAGTAACATATAGTACATATATAGAGTGACAGAGGAGAACATATATAGAGCGACAGAGGAGTAACATATATAGAGTGACAGAGGAGTAACATATATAGAGCGACAGAGCAGTAACATATAGAGCGACAGAGGAGTAACATATAGAGCGACAGAGGAGTAACATATATAGTGACAGAGGAGTAACATATAGAGTGACAGAGGAGTAACATATATAGAGTGACAGAGCAGTAACGTATAGAGTGACAGAGGAGTAACATATATAGAGTGACAGAGCAGTAACATATAGAGTGACAGAGGAGTAACATATACTGTATAGAGTGACAGAGCAGTAACATATAGAGCGACAGAGGAGTAACATATATAGAGCGACAGAGGAGTAACATATATAGTGACAGAGGAGTAGCATATATAGAGCGACAGAGGAGGAACATATATAGTGACAGAGGAGTAGCATATATAGTGACAGAGAAGTAGCATATAGAGCGACAGAATTAAAAAGATGGGATACCAGTGCTGTAACCCCTTCTATGCCAGATACACCAGTCTTAACTTACAATGAGATGTGTAATATTGTCTGCTTTACTTTGGGGCCACAACATACTTGAAAACGGGAATTAACAGGAATTAACCGTCAACTTATTTTTCCTGGTAAAATATTTGCTAATTAGACAAGATTAAATATTAATGATATGAATAAATGTAGAACTTACGTGTTATCCCGGTGTGGTCCTGCCTGTCCCGGGTTTGCACCCCCTATGCCCTCGTATAATGCGGGTTGGTAATGCTCTGACAGTCCTGTTCTCCTGTGGTTAGATGCTCTACGATCAGCTTTTCTGTCCCTGTCTTCTAAGATTACCGTCAACCAAGCAACCTGCCTATTACAGGTAACCTGATTCCCTCCCGTCCACTCTTTGATGCCTTCAATAGTAAGGCGGGAACCTCAGAACGTAGGTTACCGTCACTGTCATGGATTACAGCCGATGTCACTTCCCCTCAATTTCAGACCCATTCCAACTCCACTTTTCTTGGGACACACCTCCCTACCTGTTGGGTGAGACATCTCTTGCAGGGGCAGGTGCTGGTGTTGCCGTGGTAACGGATGCTGTCACCCCCTTCCTGATGCTATGAGTGATAACAGTGAAAAGGACACTTTGTGCCTCTGAGTGACAGCGTTTCCCCCCACGTCACAGTTCCGGTTGAGTGAGTCCTAATGACTTGGTGGCTTTTTCAGCTGCTTTGAACTATCCTAAAAATAATTGTTTTATTGTCCGCTGAAAATAAACATGCTGCACTGTATACGGATACCTAGATTGTATAAACCCTCTCTAGCCACCGGTAAGACCCACCTTAAGACACACTTGCTTAAAGAAGCATACGAATAGCACTGTGAACATTCTGAACACATGATACATAAAGCTTGGCCCCCTGCAGACGCACTTACTAGAATTCCCTCCTACTGTCTCTGTACGTTCTCCCTACCTACCAAATAAATTGTAAGCTCTTCGGAGCAGGGTCTCCTCTTCCTAAATGTTACTTTTATGTCTGAATCGCTTATTCCCATGATCTTTTATTTGTATTATTTGTTATTTATGTGATTGTCACATGTATTACTGCTGTGAAGTGCTATGTACATTAAAGGCGCTATATCAATAAAGACATACATACAAAGACATACATACAACCCAAAGTTCACCATCCTTATGGAAAATTAAATTCCACCCGCCCCAGCACACAACCCTTTGCTGGATCGTGCAAATCGTAAACACATGCATGCACTTGTTAAATCAATGTGTTGCTGGACTCTCAAGTCTGTTGGTGCCTTAGGGGGAGTGATGGGTTCAAAAGGGTCTCACATGGTCTCTTAATCCAGGAGTGGCCAACTCCAGTCCTCAAGGGCCACCAACAGGTCAGGTTTTCAGGATATCCCTGCTTCAGCACAGGTGGCTCAATCAGTCCCAGCTTCAGCACATGTAGTTCAATCTTCGACCGAGCCACTGATTGAGCCACCTGTGCTGAAGCAGGGATATCCTGAAAACCTGACCTGTTGGTGGCCCTTGAGGACTGGAGTTGGCCGCCCCTGTCTTAATCAAACCTAACAATATATAGTTTTCTTTACCTTTTCGAAGTTCCTGCCTCACGCCAAACATGTGGCGCCGTGTCCCTGATACAGCGGCAGCGCTTGAAACGAAAATTCTTTATAAATCGCCATTATTTAAGGTTCAAGACGGGGTTAAACAAAAAAAAAACAAGTTTCCTTTTAGTAGAGTTTGTTTTAGGACGAGCCCGGCGGTTCCCAGCACGGAACGGGGGAAGTCACATGTATAATCCCCTGTGCTCCGCATGCGGACGTGTGAAATCCGTCCTCGTCGTGTTAACATGTGTTCCAGGCGCTATAACAGACCCTGCGACGTTCTGCACACACGCGGGGGCGCCGCTGTGATGTCTATAGTGGTGCCGGGCAGAGTCACTTCCAAGCAGTTACAATGCAAGTCCCCTAACCCAGGGGGCTCAACTCCAGTCCTCAAGCCCCCCCCCCCCAACAGGTCAGGTTTTCAGGATATCTCAGTCAAAGACTGTCTCTGATTGAGCCACCTGTGCTGAAGCAGGGACTGATTGAGCCACCTGCGCTGACGCTGGGACATATTGAGCCACCTGCGTTTGTTTTTTTGGTGTTGTATGTTTGCTGTTACTAAAGTTTTACTTGTTTCCGTGAGCACGGACGTGAGTGATGACGTCACCGATTTCCGGGACGCAACACTAAATGGCACGGAAAACCTGGTTGCTTTCGGGTTCGCGAGCAATTGCCATGTTCAGGTTTGGGGATTACACTTTGATAAAGCGCCCAGTGCAAAACGCGGCAGTGTGGGGGGGGGGGGGGGGGGGGTTTGGACCTCCGTTTTTACCATATTTCAATAAATTGAATCTTTTTCCATAGTCGCCCTCTCCCTCATCAACACTTTGGTGGAATCTCCGCAGCATCTTCTTGCTTAACAGGTGCAGCTGGTCTCTCAGGACTTACAAATAGTACATTTTAATGTTACTCCCCATATCTTTATTTGAATGCCCTCGCTGGGCGGGGGGGGAATGCCAGGAAAAGGCATGAAACACACGTCATTGGCTACTAGCCGACAATTAACCCCTTCACAGCAGCCTACGATGCATTGGTAACTAGGGGATAAACCGCACAGCTGCATTGGGCAGGGATATTGTGTTTAAATAGAACCTGCATTTGACTAAACCAAGCGATCTCTAATTGACGCTCTGAGTTGTAGGTTCCTCTGTTACTCAGAGGATTAAAGCCGTAGTCTGCCCCCGAAACAGATATTTTTGTTGTTATCTCATCTGACCCAGAGCTTATCCCCGGTCACCCAATGTCCGGGGGCCCCTCCTCATTCATCATTTTGGGTATTTTTCTAAAAAAAAAAAAAATCATGGCCATCGAGGTCAGCAAAAGGTCGCCACGGTCATGGTTTTCTATTGGCTGTGGGAGCGAGCTGTGACCACACCGCCATTTTGTTCCCCCGAACACGTAATTTCAGTCAGTGACGATGCCGGGAGACCACGGAGCCAGCCCCAGTAATGGTGAAAATGAAATTACATCTCAAGTAACTGTTAATTGGCTGCCCTGTCCATGTGAGGGCGGTGACATCATCAGACTGGAATGAAAGCTTCATGCAATGCTGGCTGCCATGTTCTATTCCAGGCATCAGGGATTCTCAGAGACACTTTCTCGCCCTCAAAAGGGTCCCAGTAAGATTAGGAGGGGGCTGCAGGAATGTGGGGGCGAGGAACCTTTAAAGCTAACAAAATACATTTTTCTCTAGTAGAGAATATTGCACATTTAACATAAATGACTGAATTTAATTTTTCCACCTGACCTAATATGAAAGGTTCAACCATGTAACAACCAACCATGTAACAACCAACCATGTAACAACCA
>WSYH01005076.1:0-47351 GCA_036426205.1 Ascaphus truei | reverse complement strand
TCTGTAATACCTAATAAAAATGAGAGTTATAAAAAAAAAAAAAAAAAGAAAGGTCACTCAGAGTTTGTATAAGATAAGGTTTGTCATTTATTGTATCACAACAATAATCAGAAATATCACAACAAGCTTCTTGTAAGCTGACGACTAGCAGTTACAGTATGCTAACAATCCATTCCTAACTATGCAGAGATTATATAGCTAATATGCATTGTCATACTCACAAACAAAAAGATATTATGATAGGTCAGCCAGTCTCAGCTTAAGTCTCATCTGTGTGGCTTCCCACCTCAGTTCGGTTCTGATTCAACATGGAGTCACGCAAACCTATATAGCATCTCATAGTTTGCTGCGTACGTGTTGTGATATCATACTCTGTGGTCACTGACGTATGTTGTTTATCAGTAGGAATTACAGTTACTGACGTATGATATATTTCAACATTTACCGTTTGACCACGGCCTGTTTACGTGAGTTAGTTCCTCTTTTTATGCCTATGTAACCTGTCCCAATATCCTGCCACTTCTCAGCAAAACAACCTATTATTTCTAAGACAAGAAAAGCTAGGATTTTGTCAATATGCTCTAAGCTGTACTAGGCCTTAAAATGATACTATATATATATATATATATACCTGTGACCTGTATTAATTATGCGTTATATGCTATAAAATACCTGTAATCCATAACAACCTCTCCTACACATAATTATCATATTTTTGCAAATGCAGAAAAACTATCAAAGCAGAAAATATTCATTATGTGTACTTTTGGAAGACAGTGTCACCGCTCTCTGATGTTGATGAGCTTGAACTCACAGGAGTATGGGACTGATCGCCAAAACACCCACAACTGCGCATATGTGCACAAGTTATTCCACGATGGGAAGGTATCAATTTGTAAAAATCACCCAATTGTAAAGCGGGTTGATGTTGACGTTCATACATACTTAACAAAGTAGTGTTCCACCGGGCCCCAAAACAATGTTGATGTTTATTACTGAACATGCAAACAACGTGGTACAATTATATGACCCGTGGCTAATAATACTAATATGATATTATTTAGGCCAATTTGGACCGTGACCAAAAGTGGGTACCACTGTGTAGGACGATTAGATAGCATTTTGGTTAAAAGTCGTTTCACCTCGTAATTCTTACGTTCAACGGTTCCAGAAGATTCCGGATGTGACGGTGAGCTGTAAGCCCATTCAATACCTAATATTGAGGCCCATTCCTTGGTTTCTGCTGCTGTGAAAGCAGGTCCACCATCGGAATGAAAGGCCTTGGGCTTAGCCACACTTACTAAGGAGTTGAGACAATTAAGCGTAGAGCTAGCTGTCGTACTACGAACGGGGTATAACCACGTAAACCTTGTACAAGCATCAACATAAACCAAAACATGTTTATAGGAATGTGATGTAGGCAATGGTCCAATATGATCTTAATATATTAAATCAAACGGTTTGCTCGGTATTGCAGTAAAATAAATGGTGGTGTCTGATGATTAGGACTGTTTACCAACCGACATGGTTTACAGTTTCTTAAGACTGTCTTAACCGTTTTTCTCATGTTCGGCCACCAGTATTTGTGTTTTAGTGTCAACAAAACATTTTCTCTCCCTAGGTGAGGGTGTCCCACACTGTCATGTGCTTGCATAGCGATCTGCATTCTGCTTGCTACAGGGGGAACAATTAATTCATTAGCATCAATTACAACCATGCAATTATTGTTGACCTGTTTAAATGAGTATTTCTTAGGATACCCAGGTGGATTAGGCCTGGTAGTATCCATACAAGCATACAACTCTGCATCGAGACTGGCTGACTTTGACTGTGCCCTTGTTAATACTTTGTTAACGGCAAATTTCTGACTTACAGTTTGCGCGAGACTATCTGCAAACTGGTTACCCATAGTATGAACCGATGAACCAAGCGTTCTATGCGCTGGTTCATGTACAATTTCAATATCAGGCTTTTGTTCAAAATAGGTCGCAATGGCCTTCCACTTAGCAATGTGCGTTAGTGGTTTCCTTTTGGCATTCAAAAATCCATTTGACCTCCAAATTGGTAGGTCCTGTAGTGCTGAACGTGCTAAATAAGTGGAATCTGTAACTATAAGTACATGTCCCTTAACTGTAAGTGCTTCTTTCAAAGCAAAAGCTTTTTTTTTTCTTTTTTCTTTTTTCTTTCTCCTGGCCTCATGGAGATGTTACTCCCTCTATCCACTACAAACTCCTCCATCCTGGCCCGCACCCAACATCACCATACACCCTGGACTACTCAAAAGCCTTGCACTATCTACTGAATGTTGGTGGAGAACTCTAAAAACCAGCACACCAACCACTGCTCACTCTAATGGAAAACACCACAAATTTACAACTTGTAAACAACTACCCAAATTTCTTCTCATACTATTACTCTCTCTAGCAGGTGATATTGAAACTAACCCAGGTCCTCCCATTTCAGCTCTGTCCCATGCCCCTGAGAATTCCACCTTTAAATTCCAAAAAGGGCTATCTGTCGCCCATATAAACATCCGGAGCCTGCTGCCCAAACTAGACGAACTAAGGGCATGGTGCCTTATGCATAAACCCAAAGCCATCGTTCTTACAGAAACATGGCTATCCTCTAAAACCCCTGATGCAAATATCGCCATTCAGGGATACTCCATTTTTAGGAGAGATAGGTCAAAGAGAGGAGGAGGGGTGTTATTTTATATTGCAGACACCTTACAATTTACACTGCTACATTGCCCACCAAGTCCACCCTCTTTTGAAACTCTAGTTGGCAAAATCTGCCTCCCCTTTTCTAAGCCCATCTTGCTTGCTGGCATCTACCGCCCCCCTAAAGCCCTTCTACAATCCTTGACTGATAGCCAATTCCAATCTGGCTTTCGCCCCAAACACTCCACCGTAACTACCCTGCTAAAAGTTTGCAATGAAATCCAGTGTGGAATGGAACGGGGACAACTCACTGGTGCAGTATTCCTAGATTTTGCAAAGGCTTTTGACACAGTTGATCATGCTATCCTGCTTAACAAACTCCAGAGCTCTGGAATAGGGAAACATGCTTTAAACTGGTTTCAGTCCTACCTATCAGGAAGATCCCAACATGTGTCCATCTCAGGCTCTAACTCCAACCCCCTGGATATCACCTGTGGTGTCCCGCAAGGCTCTGTTCTGGGGCCCCTACTCTTCTCAGTGTTCATTAATGATCTTCCCACAGCTTGTAAGGAAGCCTCAATACACATGTATGCAGATGACACAATCTTTTCCGTGGGTTTTCTCATACACATTGCTGATGACTGAATCCCAGTCTCGTGCTTCAGCCAATGTGATTGACAAACCCGCAGGTAGCAAGGAACTCACTAAAGCAAGTTTCTGGTGTGTGTTCGGTGTAGGATACACTCCATCCAAAGAGTGCGTTCTCTCATTAAGCCACAATGCAATGTCTTTTGGATTAGTTGGTAACTGACCAATTGTCGCTTTAATATTGGCCATAGGGATACAAACTTGTACCCGAGCTGGTACGTCAATTAATGCTTGAGCTCCTCTTGTTGCTAAGAGGACATTAATAATTTCTCTTAGCAGCGTGATTTCTGCAGTAGCATTAGCACGCTCTGTTGCAACATCCTGTGCAGCTTGTGTTAACTCAGGTAATGTAACTGGTGTAAATAAGTGTGTGCGATTCTCCCCATATTTCGCACCAGAATTAATAGGACCATGTCTGTCCACGCCTGTAGCAATCACAGGTTGTTGCCCCAAAATGACAGTCGCTGCATTATGTGTCAAATTAATGATCGTGTGTGTCAACGGGTTATATGCCTGTTGTATGTATCGATATGTTTCTGGATCAGCTGTGGTGTCTATTGTCAGATAGCAGTATCTTGCCCCAGGTCCCCACGGGCCAAATTGAATTTCAAATGTCAGAGTTTCACCATTAATCAGATCGCTCTGATACTGACTTCTCATTAAAACATTCAGATCTGCAGCTCGTGCAAAATCTATAACAGTCATGATATACTATATATATATATATATATATATATAATGAAAATTGTACCGTCTCTATTATAAAGAGGAAATAGCATACACGTGTACTTTCAAGATTAAATGGGTAACATAAGATTTATGACTTATTTATACAACTCATGAGTAATTTCCCACGTTGGGTGCCATAATCTGGGTCTTTGCCTACCTTCCTCTCCCAAGTAATGCCTTGTGATAAGTTATATCCTGCCCTAAGCAGAGAGCACTAACCACAATGTCGTACTTGTAGAGTCTCGGCCACACTCTCAGCAAGAGTATTGTGAGATTATTATAAAGAAAGGTCACTCAGAGTTTGTATAAGATAAGGTTTGTCATTTATTGTATCACAACAATAATCAGAAATATCACAACAAGCTTCTTGTAAGCTAACGGCTAGCAGTTACAGTATGATACCAATCCATTCCTAACTATGCAGAGATTATATAGCTACAGTAATATGTATTGTCATACTCACAAACAAAAAGATATTATGATAGGTCAGCCAGTCTCAGCTAAGTCTCATCTGTGTGGCTTCACACCTCAGTTCGGTTCTGATTCAACATGGAGTCACGCAAACCTATATAGCATCTCATAGTTTGCTGCGTATGTGTTGTGATATCATACTCTGTGGTCACTGACGTATGTTGTTTATCAGTAGGAATTACAGTTACTGACGTATGATATATTTCAACATTTACCGTTTGACCACGGCCTGTTTATGTGAGTTAGTTCCTCTTTTTATGCCTATGTAACCTGTCCCAATATCCTGCCACTTCTCAGCAAAACAACCTATTATTTCTAAGACAAGAAAAGCTAGGATTTTGTCAATATGCTCTAAGCTGTACTAGGCCTTATAATGATACTATATATATATATACCTGTGACCTGTATTAATTATGCGTTATATGCCATAAGATACCTGTAATCCATAACACCCTCTCCTACACATAATTATCATATTTTTGCAAATGCAGAAAAACTATCAAAGCAGAAAATATTCATTATGTGTACTTTTGGAAGACAGTGTCACCGCTCTCTGATGTTGATGAGCTTGAACTCACAGGAGTATGTGACTGATCGCCAAAACACCCACAACTGCGCATATGTGCACAAGTTATTCCACGATGGGAAGGTATCAATTTGTAAAAATCACCCAATTGTAAAGCGGGTTGATGTTGACGTTCATACATACTTAACAAAGTAGTGTTCCACCGGGCCCAAAAACAATGTTGATGTTTATTACCTGAACATGCAAACAACGTGGTACAATTATATGACCCGTGGCTAACAATGCTGAAATGACCTTCTTCAATTGTATAAAAAGACATTTGAAATATTTGACGGTGAATGTCTCTACACTTGAAGTTGGGTTGATCACCAAGAGATAGCAAAGATTTCACTTGCCAAAAACTACATAACATTAGCAAGCTACGCAAAAGCAATGTCCCATTAGGAGTTAAAACTGAAAACGGCCCTGAGGAAACAAGAGAGTTCTGATACATAAAGTCTCTCATCGTGTCGTGAACTGCATGCACTTTGCGTGGCTTCCGATGTGGCAAAACAAGTTCATCTAAGTACATCCTCATGGAAGTTTGATAGGACCGTGGTAGACGCAAGATTTGTGAAGTATCTTTCTTTTCGTCTGTGTCCTTGCAACAAAGCATACTGCAGCAGGTTAGATTTGACCTGTGTGCTTAAAACAGTATATTAGTATCTACTGCTGCGGCACAGTTTATTCGAGCATTTGCCCGTTCTGTGCCGCAGCAGTAGCCTGGCGCGCGCCCGAGTGTGACGGGCGCGCGCCGAAGCAGCGGAAGAGCGCCCTCCGATCGGGGCGCTCTCCCTACCGCTGCCGGGTCCGCCGGGTCCCCCGGAACCCCCTGCCGCTGTCCCGCGATCGCGGGACACCAGGGCTCCCTTGGGGAGCCCTTGGACACGCGTGCAGGGGGCGCAGGCTCCCGATGACGCGTGACCGCGCGTCTATGACGCGCGGCACGCCGAGGGGCGGCCACTAGCAAGCCGGGAAATCTCCCGGCTTGCGGATCTGGCCGCACTGCGATAAAGTGTGTCGCCAGTGTAGGTAAAAATATAAGAATATATGCTAGAAAGCAAAATGTGATTAAGCTGAACGCCTCTTCATCTTCGGAAGAAAAGAGAAAATACGAAGCAAAATAACAAGGATTATTATCCCTAAAATAAAAAACAATAGTGGTTTCAAATAACCTAGGATTCCAAACGCATTTCCTAGTCCACTAAAAATACCTTTACCAGTAGTTTGTAGGCTGGTGCCTATTTTTGACAAAAAATGACCTGTCATTTGCCAAAAAGTTTTCAATGATTCACCTAGTGTAGTCAACCACTGGTGAAAATAACCCGGGTGTAAATCAACACGTAGTAATTCACTGTGAACTCTCTGTAAAAGGGTATGTACTATATCATGTGTGAACCCTATTGTAATCTTCATTTTCTTTAAATGTGCCAAATAGGCTGTCATGAGGAAGGATCAGTGTGATAGCTGGTACCTGGAAATGTACTCCAGATGTAAGTGTCTGATGTAACAGAGGTGGAATAAATGTTGTACCATAACACTGTATACTCCTATTAACTGTATCAAGTGATGCCTGAAAAGGAGGAATATCGCAATCCTCTTCTGTAGATAATACTATGTAACTCCCATTATCTAAACTGTGAATTAATGTAAAAGGAGTTTGAATAGGTGTTGCAGTTATAGGGCAGTTGCTACCTTGCATTTGATCATTGCAAGGCATGTGCTGTATGATGTCGTCACAAATTAAATAACCTCTATCAACACATCGTATAGAGCTGATGAAAAATTCACGATCACATTTCACAGACATGTACTGAAATGGTTGAGCAACCTGCACCCTTGCGAAATAAGAACCTGTGTGTGTTAAGTGTCCAAAATTAAGCAGTTCCCAATTTGTTGTATAAACATCTCCTGGAATACAGCAGCGGCAAAGTTTATTCGAGCATTTGCCCGTTTTGTGCCCCTTATGAACGGGGCTTATTCCGGCTGGCGCCAAAACGGAGCCGCGAGCGAGTCGGAATAAGCCCCGTCCCGCGCGTTTAATTTAATTTAAATGCCCCCCTCCCCTACCCCTCCCCTTCCCCGAACCCCAGGCTGGCTCCCCTGGCTTGCGCAAAGCTGCGCGCAGCGTCCCCCTTACCTCTGCTGCCTCTGCAGCCTTCGGGGATGCCGGGGAACCCTGGGCCGTGTGACCGGCGCCAGAGTGACGCGCTGCACGCGCCAGGGAGATCCCGAAATGAGCCGCCGGTTTGCCGTCGGCTCCCCCACACCGCGGCTACGGCCGTGGTCAAATAAACAGTGTCGCCACTGTAAATAATTCGTAGTATAGAAACTCTTCCCATAATGAGTCATCAGGGTTATGAACCCGTCTGTGGTTTCTTTCTCGTATGTCATAAACTGTGGTTTGTGAAACATATGCCAGGATCTCAGATTCTTTCGGATTTAAATTAAGATTCTGTGTGATCCAAGTGAGATTTAAAAGTGATATGTCAACCTTTTGACTTTGTAATGTTAACCTGATCAAAGTAATGTGATTAAGAATAACCAAAGCTTTAATTTCTTCAGATAACACTGTAATGTCTGAAATTGTGTAGGAAGCAAATTTTATCAGGTGATCTCTTAACACCAAAATACCTCTCCTTAATTCTTCATCATTTGAGTCAGAGATTTGACTTATAACAGAAACAGAATCACTCAGCAGGTGTCCTGTGGTTATAAGAACATCATCGTTAGTAAGCAATTTCCTTGTAGATGTTTTACTTGAAACCTTACATTCATTCATGAAATATGTATCATTTTCATAATACACTATGGCATTAAGTGTAGCATTTGTACCCCACATTGCCTCTGAGTACGGCATGTTAACAATATCATGTGTGGTGCACGTGTCATAATCACAGGGTTTATCATCTGGAGCTATTTGGACATTCATCAAATCGCTCATTGCCCTGATTACTGTGTCTACATTAATATGCAAACTATCATTGAGACATTTCTGGAACAGGGAGTATACTTTATAATTAGGTTTCATAATCATTATTCGCTCCACACACCAAAAACCTCGTAACCCAGAAAAATGTAAAAATCCTTGATCAATCTTTTTCGGTTGCCAGTTAAAATAGCCTTCCGTGAGATTGTAATAAAAAGAACACGGTTTACAACCGTATTTGAATACTGTATTGTCCTTATCACAGATTCCTTCATTGATCAATTTCTCCAATGTTATACCACACGCATTCTTGAAACCTTTACATGAATGGCTGTAGTATGTAGTATTGGTAAATGTAGCAAAGCGTGGTTGAGTGCAAGTGTCCCATGCTGTAGGTTCACGAAACAACATACCATCACCTTTTATATTCCATTCTTTCGGAAGTGCTGCTGTCTGTAGCTGTCCAGTTTTAGCATCTTCCATCACATCTTGAAGTTTGTGTAACAGGTCATCAGCGGTTGTTGATGAGTTCCACCATTCTGAGTAAATACTGTCAGAGCAAAAAACAGCAGAAGTATAAGGTCTTACCCCTCCAGGTATTCTGTACTCTTCTTCTTCAGCACCTTCCCAGAATGCCACTCTTGGATCAGTCTGTCCGTTGGGAACGAATCCTTTCTGAGTATTTTGACCTGTATTCAGATAGAAAATAGGGTATTGCTTATACCTTATATTGTCCATGGTCACACCAGGCCGAGGACAATGATCAGCTTTCAGCTCCTTCGTTGGCCATTTACATGTTCCTTGAAAGTCAATGAAATAGCAATGTCCAAATTCAGCATGACAACGTTGTTCACGGTAGCTTTGCTGCTTCCAATGGTCATGAAGGGGTAAATCATATTTCAGGCTTGTAGATTGCAGCTGTTGCATCTGTGCATTCAGATGTTGTGTCAACAGCTTCCTTCCTTCTGGCGTAGTTATACCAGCTTCTTTAGCTAGCACAGTTGAATCAAACAGCACAACCTGTGAAATCCCCAAAGTCTTTCGTTTCTGGATGATAGGTTTAGGAAAAGGCTTCCAATACACACCTTGAGGTATACCCACCGACTGTACCTCCATTGGTTTCAAATCGTAGTGAAGTCCTCATTTCACGATTCTGGAGTCTGGTGTGGTAATACCGTGTGCAGCTGTACGTTTCCAGTTGATGATCTCGCCTTCTTGCTGAGTCACAAAATGCCATTGTAACCTGAAAATAACGCTGGCTAATATTGCTAGAAAAGCAAAACAGATTGAGAGACACAAAATAGTCTTAAACAGTCTTTTCTTTGTGATTACCTTAGCCATTGTTTCATAGGCCTTCCGGAATATATTGCGTTGATCCGGTATGGCAGGTAACACATATATATGTCTGTGGTCACAGTCAGGGAAGTCAGCTTCAGCTTGTAGGACCTCACCTGCGTGATTAGTTTCCACATCCTGTGGCCATGCAGTCTGTGCTTCGAGAGGCTGCAGCTCCATCGAAGTCTGTCGCAGATACGGTGCCTCCTCCATCTTTTACAGTATTTTTACTGCAATGAGCTGTAGGTTTAAGATTATCGATACTCACTGTTCTTTCTCTGCCTTTAGTATCTTGGATAACAAAGGTTCGTTCATTTATCTTTTTCAGTATTGTGGTAGGTTTCTTCCACTTAGGCCGCAACGGCTTTACCTTAGCAACCCTCTCCTGAACCGAATGTCCAATCTGCGGCGTCCAAGCTGCAGGATTACGTGGTGTGTGGGCTGTATGGGAAAAAGAATCCCTCAATTCCTGTAAAATTAATATTTGTTCAAGTCTCCCTGGGACAGAAATAGAATCATTAGTAAACTGTGTATTCATAGGAGTACCATATAACAGTTCATGTGGTGTTTTACCAGTTGTTGTGTTAGGAATATTATTTAGGCCAATTTGGACCGTGACCAAAAGTGGGTACCACTGTGTAGGACGATTAGATAGCATTTTGGTTAAAAGTCGTTTCACCTCGTAATTCTTACGTTCAACGGTTCCAGAAGATTCCGGATGTGACGGTGAGCTGTAAGCCCATTCAATACCTAATATTGAGGCCCATTCCTTGGTTTCTGCTGCTGTGAAAGCAGGTCCACCATCGGAATGAAAGGCCTTGGGCTTAGCCACACTTACTAAGGAATTGAGACAATTAAGCATAGAGCTAGCTGTCATACAACGAACGGGGTATAACCACGTAAACCTTGTACAAGCATCAACACAAACGAAAACATGTTTGTAGGAATGTGATGTAGGCAATGGCCCAATATGATCTAAATATATTAAATTAAACGGTTTGCTCGGTATTGCATTAATAAAATATGGTGGTGTCTGATGATTAGGACTGTTTACCAACCGACATGGTTTACAGTTTCTTAAGACTGTCTTAACTGTTTTTCTCATGTTTGGCCACCAGTATTTGTGATACAGTGTCAACAAAACATTTTCTCTCCCTAGGTGAGGGTGTCCCACACTGTCATGTGCTTGCGTAGCGATCTGCATTCTGCTTGCTACAGGGGGAACAATGAATTCATTAGCATCAATTACAACCATGCAATTATTGTTGACATGTTTAAATGAGTATTTCTTAGGATAACCAGGTGGATTAGGCCTGGTAGTATCCAGACAAGCATACAACTCTGCATCGAGACTGGCTGACTTTGACTGTGCCCTTGTTAACGGCAAATTTCTGACTTACAGTTTGCGCGAGACTATCTGCAAACTGGTTACCCATAGTATGAACCGATGAACCAAGCGTTCTGTGCGCTGGCTCATGTACAATTTCAATATCAGGCTTTTGTTCAAGATAGGCCGCAATGGCCTTCCACTTAGCAATATGCGTTAGTGGTTTCCTTTTGGCATTCAAAAATCCATTTGACTTCCAAATTGGTAGGTCCTGCAGTGCTGAACGTGCTAAATAAGCGGAATCTGTAACTATAAGTACATGTCCCTTAACTGTAAGTGCTTCTTTCATAGCAAAAGCTAATTGTGTGAATCTCTGCAAACTGTGCAGAGTGATCTCCTATAGGTAATTGCCAACTGTGCAACAGATTCATATTTGCGTCATACTTAGCAATTCCTGAACTTGCAGATTTATTTACTCCTTCTTTGCTGCAGTCTACAGCTGAACCATCTGTGTAGAAAATGCATGTGTAAAAGTCGTTTGGGTGTGTTTGATTTTCCCACGTCACTCCTTCAAAAGGGGATGGGAGTTCATCTAGTGTAGTCAATGTTTTATCATGCACAAATTGTATTTGAGGATCCTCTATAATTGTGTACCACTTTAACCAGCGGCTTCTTAACGCCTTCCTGTCCGGAATGGTCTGTTTCTGCAATGTTGCTAGTGAAGCTACTGAAGTGTATATATAGATATCCTGTCCCTGTGCCAAATCACGTGATTTCAGCACTGTAAGTGTAACCGCTGATAACAGTTTTTCAAGCGGCAAATATCTCTTTTCTGTATTTGTGAATACATACTGTAAGATAAAAGTGTAATTGGTACTGTTTCCATAGCATTGTAAATTCTAATGTATGCAGCTAGAGGTGAAATGTTTACATATGCTGACAATGGTTTTGTTGGGTCACGCTGCGCCAAGTAGGAAGCATCATTAACTGCTGCTAATAACTTTCGCAATGCCTCATCCTCAACTATTAACCATTTAAAAGGTGTTTTCGGTCTAGTCTGCTCTGACTTAATCTCGTGTGATATTGTGTGATGCAATGGTTCAATCAGTACATTAAAATCTGGGATAAACGTCATTGAAAAATTCAGTAAACCAATAATGCTTCTTAACTGTTTCAATGTTTTAGGAACACTGATGTTGGTAACTTTCTCTCTGTAATTAGTAGAGAGGCCTCTGCCATTTTCAGCTATTTCAAAGCCTAAAAATGTCACAGTTTCTCTTGCAAGCTGTGATTTTTTTAGGGAAACAAGGTAACCTGCCTCTGTCAATGTAAGCAATACTTCTGTCAGAGCTTTAAAATGCTCTTCTTCTGTGTCATGTGATAAAAACACGTCATCAACGTAAGTTTCTATACTGTCAAATTTAGACAATAGTGAGACTACGTCTGCTGTGAACAAAGCTGGACTATTTACAAAACCTTGTGGTAAACGTGTAAAAATTAATTGTTTACCTTTCCAGGTAAATGCAGTTAGCCAATAACTCTCAGGTGTGATTGGATGCAACCAGTAGCCATTGCTTAAATCTAATGTAGTTTTAAAGTGTTTACGCTGTAATCCGTTTAAGATTGAAGGTGAATGTGTGTTCTGTGCTGTCACTGAAGGTGTGACTTTGTTAACTTCCCTATAATCTAATACCATTCGCCATGAACCATCTTTTTTAGGCATTGGATATACTGCAGTATTCATCTGGCTATACTGTTCAACCAGTACTTCCTTTTTAAGCAAATCATTGATTACAATTTGTATGCTTGGTAAGGCGGCATGATTAATTTTGTATTGGGCTTGTTTCTTTGGAAGTGTAGAACATGTGTTAATGTCATGTACAATACCTTTCCTTAAACCCACTTGATTTTCCCATTGTTGAAAAATATACTTGTGTGTCATTAACCAATTATATAATTTTGTTTTGTCAGTAAAAGCACTTGCATTAACCTGATCTGTGATAATTTTGTTTAAGTCAAATTTCACAGTCAATTCCTTTTGTGGGTTTTCTGCAACTTCCTCTTTTATTTGGATGAAAGAAGCAACATCCTTAAACGCTATTAGAAAACCACATTCTAATTTATTATGTTCAACTAATTCAATAGAAACCTTTCTATCATTAATTTTTAATTCTAAATAATATGAAGGGTAAGTGCCGTTTCCTTCAATTGTTTGTATCGTGGTGTCGTGTACATAATTTTCATCTATTAAAATATCAGTTCTTACAAGGGATATATCTGCTTGTGTGTCTTAAAGGCCGGTATAATTTTTTCCCTTGTACTGAATATGTAATGTTAAATTAGTCATTCCTCAAAGAGGTCTGCAGGGAAATGCGTAATCTTCCCAACAGACTTCTTTGTGGTCGCTGGTGTAGCAGCAACCTGCTGTTTAACCTCGCGTTGACTGTTAGTCAAACCAGAAGTCTGCATAGCAAAACCTGTATGTTTGTCACGAAATCTAATTTCGCTAGTTTTGCCTTGACCATATCTGTCAGGAGTTTTAATGTATTGTCTCAGATTATATCTGGACACTGCACCCTCATTACGAGCTTCCTGTTCAAAACGTGTAGATTGTGGTCTAGGAGTGTCTTGTCTCGGTGTCTGTGTTTGAAAACTCCTATTATCTCTTTGAAAATTACCTCTTCTGTCCCACTGCTTGTCTCTAGGATAAACTGGAGTTTGATATTGAGTGAACGGGGGTCTCCACTTCCTATCTTGGACAGAAAAATTTCTCCCTTTGTCTGTGTTTGATCGCTCAGGTTTTCTGTCACTGGTTTGTGGCTTAGGTGATCCCACGGGTTCCCCGGTCAGACTCCTGCCAACGAGAGTATAGGTATTTTTCAAAATTTCAGGAACCATAATTGGTTTTTGTTCTACTGGTAAACCTTGTATTTGTCTTTCAAGGTCTAACAGCAAACCCTGGCCCTTAATCAATGCCTTAAGACAACCCCAAACAATCTCATGATTGCCTTGTGTAAAACGTAACCCCAAAATATAAGCTGCTACAATCCCATTAGTCTTATTAACCTGTCCTAGTGTATCTGCCAATGATGAAATAGTAACTTTTTCATGGGTTTTCTCATACACATTGCTGATGACTGAATCCCACTCTCGTGCTTCAGCCAATGTGATTGACAAACCCGCAGGTAGCAAGGAATTCACTAAAGCAAGTTTCTGGTGTGCGTTCGGTGTAGGGTACACTCCATCTAAAGAGTGCGTTCTCTCATTAAGCCACAATGCAATGTCTTTTGGATTAGTTGGTAACTGACCAATTGTCGCTTTAATATTGGCCATAGGGATACAAACTTGTACCCGAGCTGGTACGTCAATTAACGCTTGAGCTCCTCTTGTTGCTAAGAGGACATTAATAATTTCTCTTAGCAGCGTGATTTCTGCAGTAGCATTAGCACGCTCTGTTGCAACATCCCGTGCAGCTTGTGTTAACTCAGGTAATGTAACTGGTGTAAATAAGTGTGTGCGATTCTCCCCATATTTCGCACCAGAATTAATAGGACCATGTCTGTCCACGCCTGTAGCAATCACAGGCTGTTGCCCCAAAATGACAGTCGCTGCATTATGTGTCAAATTGATGATCGTGTGTGTCAACGGGTTATATGCCTGTTGTATGTATCGATATGTTTCTGGATCAGCTGTGGTGTCTATTGTCAGATAGCAGTATCTTGCCCCAGGTCCCCACGGGCCAAATTGAATTTCAAATGCCAGAGTTTCACCATTAATCAGATCTCTATGATACTGACTTCTCATTAAAAGATTCAGATCTGCAGCTCGTGCAAAATCTATAACAGCCATGATATACTATATATATATATATATATAATGAAAATTGTACCTTCTCTATTATAAAGAGGAAATAGCATACACGTGTACTTTCAAGATTAAATGGGTAACATAAGATTTATGACTTATTTATACAACTCATGAGTAATTAACCACGTTTGGGCACCATAATCTGGGTCTTTGCCTACCTTCCTCTCCCAAGTAATGCCTTGTGTTAAGTTATATCCTGCCCTAAGCAGAGAGCACTAACCACAATGTCGTACTTGTAGAGTCTCGGCCACACTCTTCAGCAAGAGTATCGTGAGATTATTATAAAGAAAGGTCACTCAGAGTTTGTATAAGATAAGGTTTGTCATTTATTGTATCACAACAATAATCAGAAATATCACAACAAGCTTCTTGTAAGCTGACGACTAGCAGTTACAGTATGCTAACAATCCATTCCTAACTATGCAGAGATTATATAGCTAATATGCATTGTCATACTCACAAACAAAAAGATATTATGATAGGTCAGCCAGTCTCAGCTTAAGTCTCATCTGTGTGGCTTCCCACCTCAGTTCGGTTCTGATTCAACATGGAGTCACGCAAACCTATATAGCATCTCATAGTTTGCTGCGTACGTGTTGTGATATCATACTCTGTGGTCACTGACGTATGTTGTTTATCAGTAGGAATTACAGTTACTGACGTATGATATATTTCAACATTTACCGTTTGACCACGGCCTGTTTACGTGAGTTAGTTCCTCTTTTTATGCCTATGTAACCTGTCCCAATATCCTGCCACTTCTCAGCAAAACAACCTATTATTTCTAAGACAAGAAAAGCCAGGATTTTAACAGTATACTCTAAGCTGTACTAGGCCTTATAATGATACTATATATATATATATATACCTGTGACCTGTATTAATTATGCGTTATATGCCATTAGATACCTGTAATCCATAACACTGTATCTAATATTTTTGTTATTTTTGTTGATTTATATTACAACAGTATATATATGTTGTATATTTATATTTATATTATAACAGTATATATATTTTGTATATTTATATTACAACAGTATATATATTTTGTATATTTATATTACAACAGTATATATATTTTGTATATTTATATTACAACAGTATATACAGGTAAACCCCATTATAGCGTGACCCGTTATACCGCGAAATCGGTTATAACGCGGTTTTCACGTGGCTCCCGTTTAAAAAAAAAAAAAAACACACACTCACACTGCACACACTCTCACACTGCACACAGTCTCACACTGCACACACTCACTGCACACTCTCTCACTGCACACACTCTCACTGCACACACTCTCACTGCACACACTCTCACTGCACACACTCTCACTGCACACTACTCACAGCACACTGCACACACACCCAGCACACACTCTCACTGCACACACTCACTGCACACACTCACTGCACACACTCTCACTGCACCACTGCACACACTCTCACTCCACACACTCTCACTGCACACTGCTCACAGCACACACTCTCACTGCACACTGCTCACTGCTCACAGCACACTGCACACACTTCCAGCACACACTCTCACTGCACACACTCTCACTGCACACACTCTCACACTGCACACACTCTCACACTGCACACACTCTCACACTGCACACACTCTCACACTGCACACACTCTCACTGCACACACACTCACTGCACACACACTCACTGCACACTCTCTCACTGCACACACTATCACTGCACACACTCTCACTGCACACACTCTCACTGCACACTCTCTCACTGCACACTGCACACACTCCCAGCACACTCACTGCACACACTCTCACTGCACACACTCACACTGCACCACTGCACACACTCTCACTGCACACACTCTCACTGCACACTGCTCACAACACACTGCACACACTCCCAGCACACACTCTCACTGCACACACTCTCACTGCACTCAGCTCTCACAGCACACAGCACTCACAGCACACTCTCACAGCACACAGCACTCACAGCACACAGCTCTCACAGCACACAGCACTCACAGCACACTCTCACAGCACACAGCACTCACAGCACATAGCACTCACAGCCCATACAGCACACTCTCACAGCACTCACAGCACACTATCACAGCACTCACAGCACACTACACCACACCTCCCACTCCCCCTCCCTACCTTTGGTGTCGGCTGCTGAGATCGGAGCGGAGCTGGCATCAGGAGGAGGGGGGGTGTCGAGGAAGGAGGGGGGTGTCGGGAGGAGGTGGGGGTGAGTGTGGAGCAGGCTGGTACTCGTAGGGCCGCGTGGGCTATGCCGCGAAGGGCCGGTAGGTGTGGGGACCTGGGGGGGAGGAAATAGATGCCGGTGGTGGGAGGTAAGGAGCATGTTGCGGCTGGACTCGCCGTTGCTAGGGGATGTGTAGGGCTTCCGGCTACCTCTTCCTTCCCTCCTCACTCCCTCCCTCCCGATCAGGCACGCGGCGGCCATTTTCTTTTAAAATTAGCGCGGTCGGATCGGGTTGCCCCGAGGACCGCGCTATAATGGGGTTTACCTGTATATTTTTTATATTTATATTACAACAGTATATATATTTTTTATATTTATATTTCAACAGTTTTATATTGCTGCATATTAATAGAACAATATATTGTATCCTGTTGATCTACTGTCTCTAATATTTTTACTTACCGGATTGTTTTTCTTTACATTGTAGGGAGACAACTCTTCTGGTGGACAAAATAAGTGAGGAGAATGATGAGAGGAGTGCATTAAGGGTCAAATACACTCTGCAGGAAAATCACAATCTGACTGTATCCGAGACCAGCATAAAGAAGATGAGACGCAGCATTGGATCGAAATATGGACGTGTGATGTTAGTACTGGACAGTACAGGAGGTAAAAGTGTTGTTTAGGAACTGTACTGTGTCGCTAAAATTATTTATTCCTTGTCATTACAGAGCGTACCCCATGATAAGGGACGCAAACAAAATCAAAGAGTGGTCCAGGCCCAGGCATGGATCGACAGTGGGGAAACTTTCCAGGATTGCATCTTCACTGACGAGTCTACTGTGTCGCTGGAGAGATTTGCAAGCTTTGCATTCCACAAAAAAGGCCGCATATCTTTGAAGCCACGGCCAAAACACCCCGTGAAGCTGCATGTGTGGAGTGCCATCTCTAGGCGTGGACCAGGATGCATTGTCATCTTTGAAGGTAAAATATATGAAATATAATGTAGCCTTATGCACTGTACTTTAATAGTGTAGCCTTACTGTATGCACTGTACTGTACTATTGTGCAGTTTTTTGAGCACTTTTCTTTTCTTGCTATAGGAATCATGAATAAAGCTTTCTTCCAAGACAACATTGTCCCTGAGATTGTGCAATACATCACACGCGAGTTCCCGAATGGTCACCGCTTCTACCAGGACAACGATCCGAAGCACACCGTGTCAACAGCGCATATCCTTGAGCACGGTATCAACTGGGTGAAGACGGCAGCGGAGTAAGTGCGGTAGCCATGTCTCATTTTTTCCCCACTGTTTTTACTGTGTACTGTATCTCTTAAACTAATTGTCCTTTTTTTCCAATGACAGATCGCCAGACTTCAATCCGATCGAACTGGTCTGGCATCAGCTGAAGGACCATATCTGGAAAGTGGCAAAACCCTCCAAAAAGGACGAGTTGTTGAAAGGCAAAATGAGTTTTTGGAACGATGTACTCACTGTGGAACGCTGCAATAAATATATAGACCATATTGCCACTGTGTTGCCCATTGTGATTGCGCGTAATGGGCAAGCATCAGGAAAGTAGTACTATACTGTAGTATTGTAAGTACAGTATGATACAGGTAAGTATGGCACATATTTTTTCTTTCCCAAGTGTCAGAGTATACAGTAGTTACAGTTTTTTCTTTACAGAGAGAGCAGCACCCAGCCATCAGGTTACAGTACTAGTATTTACAGTAGTCAGAGATACAGTAGTTCAGTATAGACTAGTTGACAGTACTACAGTAACTGCCTACTAACTGCTCAATTTTTATTTCCCAAAGCAGCACCAGCCATGTACAGTAGTACTACACAACACACAATGCCATATACAGTACCCACATAACTGCACTAAATTTTTTGTTTTCTGTCGTTTCAGAAAAAGGGTGGCCTGGGGGGAGGTGGGTGTTGTGTCCAGTCTAATCTGTTTGTACAGTCAAATGTACAGTATATAAACAGCAGTAATGATGTACACAAAACCTTCCTCTCTCAATGAACTACTGTACTGTACACAAGAATGAGGAACAAGAAAAGACGAGAAAAAATTAATATTTACATATATATATATATATAATTATATATATTATAATATATATATAATATCATGCAACTGTAAATATTACTGTATGTTCATTTGCATGTTTAGACAAGTCTGCAACCCTGTCTTTCCCATTGTCACCCACGATACAGCGCTTCCACTGCAGCAAGGGATTCTGGGAAATGACATGCAAATGAGCACTCAGTGCCACCTTTGTCATCAAGCTCATATTACACAAGCCAATCCTCAAGCCACTGCATGCTGTTTTAAACACATCTTTTAAACAGAGGCTGGGATGAAGCATGCAAAGCCATTAGACCTATCACATACATGTTTCAACCTTGATGGGTATCATTAGTGTGAGGCTGGTCTAATGGCTTGCAGGTTTGAGACTAGACTAGGTAATCACCACTGTCATTAGGTTATGGTGGGTTAAAAAGTGACAAAAACCCTCACAGCAAAACATAAAGCAACTGTAAATATTACTGATGTTCATTTGCATGTCTTAGACAGGTCTAAACCCTGTCTTTCCATGTCAACACCAGCCATACAGTCGCTTCCACGCCAGCAAGGGATTCTGGGAATGACATGCAAATGAGGCACTCCAGGCCACTTTTGTCTCAAGCTCATATTACACAAGCCAATCCTCAGCCACTGCATGCGTGTTTTAAACACAGCTTTTAAACAGAGGCTGGGATGAGATGCCAAGCCATTGACCTACTCACATACATGTTTCAACCTTGATGGGTATCATCAGTGTGAGGCTGGTCTTAATGGCTTGCAGGTTTGAGACTAGACTAGGTAATCACCACTGTCATTAAGGTTATGGTGGGTAAAAAAAAGTGACAAAAACCCTCCACAGTAAAGCATAAAGCAACTGTAAATATTACTGTATGTTCATTTGCATGTCTTAGACAGGTCTGCAACCCTGTCTTTCCCCATTGTCACCCAGCATACATGTATTATTCATGATTATTTTTATATTTGTATCTTTCGGTTCCTGATAAAATAAAATAAATATTTATTCACATTCCTGCTAATCATAATCATTGACAACAACCACACACCCCCCCCCCCCACACCCCTACAGTACACCAATGAATAAGAATGAATGACAAAACAACATGAATCAGTTAATGGGTTTTTTAACTCTCAATTCTCACAATGCTGTGCAAATCAGATTTACATTTCAAAATCAAGAAGGGATTTTCTAAAGCGTTACCGTAAACAAAGCCTCAAAGGGTTGGGGTTGAGTCATGTGCAGTAATCAGCTAGCTCCCATCTCAAAGAGGATTAGACGCAGGCGCACTGAGGCTTTGTAGCTCGGCTATGGATGGATTAAGAACACAATGGCAATATTCAGAAAATTAATGACTCTGTGGAGAGAGGGGGTTGGGTGACTCATGCGCAGTAAGCAGCAAACTCCCATCTCTAAAAGGATTAGAGTATACGCAGGCGCAGTGAGGCGATTGACACTCGGCTAGGGACGGATTAAAAGCACAATGACTAACTAACTTCAGAAAATTAACGACTCTGTGGAGAGAGGGGGTTGGGTGTCTCATGCGTAGTAAGCAGCAAGCTCCCATCTCTTAAAGGATTAGAGTACATGAAGGCGCAGTGAGGCGATTGATGCTCGGCTAGGGACGGATTAAAAACACAATGACTTACTAATTTAAGATAATTAATGACTCTGTGGAGGTGTCTGTCGATAAGAGTTTGTGTTTGCGTGGGGGAGGGATGAAGGATTAGTTGTGCAGCAGTTCAATGAAATAACATACTATGGAGTACAGTAATTTCAAAAGGCAGTTCATCATAATAATGTAATTTGATCCCTACACCCCCCAAATACAGTACATAAAAAGCACACAAATCAACCATGTGCAGGCAAACGCACAGATTTAATATCGTAATATCAAGATTGTTTTTGCAGGCTTGTGGATAAAATAACAGTTAAAAAATCATAATTAATTTTTTTTTGGAGGGGCACTCAAGCTAGCAGTGGTGGGTAAAGTTACAGGCGCATGAGCAGGAATAAACTAACTCCCATTCGAAAGAGGATTACACACAGGCGCATAGAGGGGTGATGCTCTGTGCAAATAAAATTTGAGAAGGGATTTTCCAAAGCGTTGCCATAAACAGAGCCTCAAAATTCCCATCTCAAAGAGAATTACACGCAGGCGCAGTGAGGCTTTGTAGCTCGGCTATGGACGGATTCAGAACACAATGGCAAGATTTAGTAAATTAACGACTCTGTGGAGAGGGGGGGTGTTGGGTGACTCATGCGCAGTAAGCAGCTCCTATCTCAAAAAGGATTACATGCAGGCACAGTGAGGCTTTGTAGCTAGGCAATAGACGGATTCAGAACACAATGGCAAGATTCAGTAAATTAACGACTCTGTGGATAGGGGGGGTTGGGTGACTCATGCGCAGTAAGCAGCTCCCATCTCAAAAAGGATTACACGAAGACGCAGTGAGGCTTTGTAGCTCGGCTAAGGACGGATTCAGAACACAATTGCAAGATTCAGTAAATTAACGACTCTGTGGAGAGGGGAGGTTTGGGTGACTCATGCGCAGTAAGCAGCTCCCATCTCAAAAAGGAATACACGCAGGCGCAGTGAGGCTTTGTAGCTCGGCTATGGACGGATTAAGAACACAATAGCAAGATTCAGAAAATTAACGACTCCGTGGAATTTCAAATCATTGAGCTAGCGTTCGTGGGGGAGGGGGCTACAGGGTACAGCTCCATGAAGTTCAAAGCTAAAGACATACTTTAATTTCAAAAGGCAGTTCATCATAATAATACACCCCCAAATACAGTACGTAAAAAGCACACAAATCAACCATGTGCAGTCAAACGCACAGGGTCGCAGTCAAAAGCTACAGCACAGATTGAATATCATAATACAGTAAGATAGATTTTGCAGGCTTGTGGAGAAAATAAAAATAAAAAAAATACAATTTTTTTTTTATTTTTTTTTTTTTTTTGGTCACTCACTCAGGCAAGCAAGCAGTGGTGGGCGAAGTTACAGGCGCATGCACAGTAAATTCCTGCTGTCAAGCAGGAATGTGTTTGAAACCAGACACACGTTCAAAGGAATGGTGTGGGAGAGATGTACTGCATTGTAGTAGAGAAGATAAGAAGTTGAAATACCCTGCAGTGCAGTTAATTATCCTGAGCGAGGGGAGAGCGCTGTATATGCCGAAATGTGACACTGTTACAGTACAGTACACGCCTATGCATTTCAACAATTTTCAATTGAGATATAATGAGACATACACTGGCGACACACTTTATTCGAGCTCGGCTAGTCCCACGAATTCGGGTATACCCGGGTGTATTGAGGTTTGTGACTGTTTTCTGCCCGAGTGCATTGAGGTATTTTCCAGGCAGGGATTGAAGCATTTTATTCCCGCTGGCTGCAATATTGCACAGTATATATATATATATACTGCATTACAATTCATGAATTTATGCCATCTGGTAGACACGCGAAGCATTGCAGCCTATTAAATCCTAATCATTATCATTTAACAGATCAGCCGCCCGTCAGCCAGGCATGAACCCAGGCTGGGATGGCAAACGCAACGGGGCTTGTCAGAGGTGAGGAGCGGCGCATTCCAGGTATCTGCCAGGTACATACTGGGTATTTGCTCGAATAAAGTGTGTCGGTGCAGTTAATATATGCTTAAATATCTTTAAGAGAAAGAGGTCTTTTAGTTGACATTTGTGGCACAAAATTTTGTAAGCCCCTGAGCCAACTCTAATACAGAGTGGTGCTTTTCCTGGTAATGTTACAGGTTAATAAAGCTTCAATCAGACTTAGAACTTTGCAACTAATATTGACAGATTTACTATAAATCATTCTTCCTGTTATTACACAGGTTATAAGAATTTATTAGCGTTAGGGACCCCTGTAATTGTGGTCTGCCGTGCAGTTGGCTCAGGGCTTACAACAATTTTGGCCAAAAATGTCAAACTAAAAGACCATTTTAACTAATAGATATTTATACATATATATTTAGGCACTGTACCGTGTATGAGTTTCATCTGATGTGCTAAAACTTAGCTCTGTCTGTGTTTTATGTTCTGTCTCTGGTTTTAAATATATATTGCCATGCTCAGTAGCACTCCTCTGTGACACTCATATGCTTATAAATATGGTGTGATACCAACGCATGAGGACCTTATATGCATTCTCCTTTAACGTGGCACAAACTGAGCTTTTGGCTGCAGCTTGTAGGACATGATCCCAGTCTTCGTCTTCTAGCGTCTCCCCTAAGTCAGTCTCCCATTTCGTCATGTAGTTGAGTCGTGGTTCGTCAATCCACAGGACAGATCACTTCCATGTACATCTAAGGTAAGTCCCTTGTGTCCGTCCTCTAGAACACAGTCGCTCAAAATTTGTCGTGGTGCCGAATTTGAGATTTATTGTAAAAAGCTCTGATCTGGAGGTATCTAAATAGTTCAGTATTTGGCACCCCTTTTTCTGATTTCCAGATTAGAAAGTTATTACTGAGCATCCCCGGCGCGAAATCCGGATTCTTTAGTAACGGGGTCATCAGGGATTGTTAGGTGGTTTGCTTACAGTGGCGGCCGATCTGAGTCTAAGTCGGCTAGATGCGCAGCTCTCAGATTATCCCGGTTAGGTGTGTTTTTTTGTAGTTTTCGCCCGGCGTTATTTTCGTGGTCGTGATATTAGCATTTTATTCTCGCTGTCTGCAATACTGCAATGCCGTGTAAAAACTCAGGGGGGCGTTTGCAAGCTGTTGTCTTGGAAGTCTAATACCTTTGCGGTTCAACCTACGTCAGTACGCAGTGTGTGTGTGCGCGTGCAGTAATTGTAAATTTGCATATTTAAAGTTTACAGTACATGCATTTGCAGTGCTGTTCTGCAGTACAGTATGTCTCATTTGAAAATTGTTGAAACGCATAGGCGTGTACTGTACTGTAACAGTGTCACATTTCGGCATATACAGCGCGCTCTCCCCGCCTCAGGATAATTAACTGCACTGCAGGGTATTTCAACTTCTTTATCTCTCTACAAGTCAGTCATCTCTCCCACACCATTCCTTTGAGGTGTGGTCTGGTTTCAATCACATTCCTATCTGCTTGACAGCAGGAATGTACTGCGCATGCGCCTGTAACTTCGCCACCACATGCTGCTTGCTGAGTGAGTGACCAAAAAAAATGTAAATTTTTTTTTATTGTAAATTTTTTTTTCTCCACAAGCCTGCAAAAACCATCTTACTTATTACGATATTCAATCTGTGCTGTAGCTTTTGACTGCAACCTGTGCGTTTATGCTGCACATGGTTGATTTGTGTGCTTTTAACGTACTGTATGTTGGGGTGTATTATTATGATGATACGCCTTTTGAAATTAAAGTATGTCTTAGCTTTGAACTTCATGCAGCTGTATCCTGTAGCCCCCTCCCCCACGAACGCAGCTAGCTCAAGGATTTGAATATTCCACGAGTTGTTAATTTTCTGAATCTTGCCATTGTTTCTTAATCATCCATAGAGCTGAGCTACAAAGCCGTCATCATGCGCCTGCGTGTAATCCTTGTTAGAGATGGGAGTGCTTACTGTGCATATCACCCAACCCCCCCTCTCACAGAGTCGTTAATTTATGAATCTTGCCATTGTGTTCTGAATCCGTCACATAGCCGAGACTACAAAGCCTACTGCGCTGCGAGTAAATCCTTTTTGAGATGGGAGCTGCTTACTGCACATGGAGTCAACCAACCCCCCCTCTCCACAGAGTCGTTAATTCTACTGAATCTTGCCTTTGTGTTCTGAATCTGTCCATAGCCGAGCTACAAAGCCTCACTGCCCTGACGTGAATTCTCTTTGAGATGGGAATTTGAGGCTTGTTTACCGGCAACGCTTTGGAAAATCCCTTCTCGAATTTGATTTGCACAGAGCATCACCTCTATATGCGCCTGTGTGAATCCTCTTCGGATGGGATAGTTTATCCTGCTCATGCCCTGTAACTTCACCACACACTGCTTGCTTGAGTGGGCCCCCAAAACATTTTTAATATTATGATTTTTAAGCTGTTTTTTATCCACAGCCTGCAAAAACAATCTGATATTAGATATAAATCTGTGTGGTTTGCCTGCACGAAGTTGATTTGTGTGCTTTTTTATGTACTGTATTTGGGGGGGTGTAGGGATCAAATTACAGATATTATGATGAACTGCCTTTTGAAAGTACTGTACTCTACAGTATGTTATTTCTTTGAACTGCTGCACACTAATCTCTTCATCCCTCCCTCATGCACACACACAAACTCTTATCGGACAGACACCATCCACAGAGTCATTATTTTCTGAAGTTAGTTAGTCATTGTGTTTTAATCCATCCCTAGCCAAGCGTCAATCGCCATCCCTGCGCTGCGTTACTCTAATCCTTTTAGAGATGGGAGCTTGCTGCTCTGCGCATGAGTCACCAACCCCCTCTCTCCAGAGTCGTTAATTTTCTGAATATTACCATTGTGTTCTTAATCCGTCCATAGCCGAGCTACAAAGCCCTCAGTGCGCCTGCCTTGTATCCTCTTTGAGATGGAGTTAGCTGATTACTGCACATACGACCACCCCCCCAATCCCTTTGAGGCTTTGTTTATGGAACGCTTTGGAAAATCCCTTCTTGATTTTGAAATGTAAATCTGATTGCACAGCCATTGTGAGAATTCGAGAGTTAAAAAAAAACATTAACTGATTCATGTTGTTTGTTATTCATTCTTATTCTTGGTGTACTGTAGGGGTGGGAGTGGGGGTTGTGGTGTTGTCAATGATTATGATTAGCAGGAATGTGAATCAATATTTATTTTATTTTATCAGGCAACCAAAAATACAATGTAAAAATAATCTAGAATAATACATCAGTCTTATAAAGTTCTTCTGCGCAGATTGAAATTGGATACTAAACAATTTAGAAAACATATTTTAAAACATGGGGAACCATGAACAATGCACATTATGAAAAATATATTTAATAATATATACGTAATGTTAAATATATATATATATATATCTATATAATTACTAGAATAATATTATTTTTTTCGTTGTTTGTCTTGTTCCTCATTTCTGGTGTACAGTACAGTAGTTCATGAGAAGAGGAGAGGATTTGTGTACTAATTACTGCTTTTTATATGACTGACATTTGACTGTACAAACAGATTAGACTTGGCACAACACCCCACCTCCCCCCAGGCCACCTTTTTTCCTGAAACGACAGAAAACAAAAAATTAGTGCCAGTTATGTCGTACTGTATACATGGCATTGTGTGGATGTGTAGTACTACTGTACATGGCTGGTGCTGCTTTTTTGGAAAGAAAAAAAATTGAGCAGTTAGTAGGCAGTTACTGGTAGTACTGTCAAACTAGTCTAATACTGGACACTACTGTATATCTCTGACTACTGTTAAATACTATAATACTGTAACCTGATGGCTGGTGCTAGCTCTCTCTGTAAAGAAAAAACTGTAACTACTGTATACTCTGACACTTGGGAAAGAAAAAAATTGTGCCATACTTACCTGTATCATACTGTACCTTACAATACTACAGTCATAGTACTCTTTCCTGATGTCTGCCCATTACGCCGATCACAATGGGCACAACAGTGGCAATATGGTCTTATATTTATTGCATCGGTCCCACAGTGAGTACAGTCGTTCCAAAACTCATTTCCTTTCAACAAACTCGTCTTTTTGGAGGTTTTGCACTTTCCAGATATGGTCCTTCAGTGATGCCAGACCAGTTCGATCGATTGAATGTCTGGCGATCTGTCATTGGAAAAAGGACAATTAGATTTAAGAGATACAGTACACAGTAAAAACAGTGGGAAACAAATGAGACATGGCGACCGCACTTACTCCGCTGGCCGTCTTCACCCGAGTTGATACCGATGCTCAAGGATATGCCGCTGTTGACACGGGGTGTGCTTCGGATCGTTGTCCTGGTAGAAGCGGTGACCATTTCGGAACTCGCGTGTGATGCTATTGCACAATCTCAGGGACAATTTGTCTTGGAAGAAAGGCTTTATTCATGATTCCTATGCAAGAAAAGAAAGTTCAAAAACTGCACATATGTACAGTACAGTGCATACAGTAAGGCATCACTATTAAAGTACGTCATAAGGCTACATTTATTCATATATTTTACCTTCAAAGATGACAATGCATTCCTGGTCCAGCCCTAGAGATGGCAACTCCACACATCAGCTCACGGGGTGTTTTTGGCCGTGGCTTCAAAGATATGCGGCCTTTTTTGTGGAATGCAAAGCTTGCAAACTCTCCAGCGACACAGTAGTCACGTCAGTGAAGATGCAATCCTGAAAGTTTCCCCACTGTCAGATCCTGCCTGGCCTGGACCACTCTCTTTGATATTTGTTTGCGTCCCTTATCAGGGGTAACGCTCTGTAATGACAAGGAATAAATAATTTTAGCGACACAGTACAGTTTCTAAACACACCTTTAACCTCCTGTACTGTCCAGTCATACTATCACCGTCCATATTTCGATCCAATGCTCGTCTCATCTTCTTTAAGTGGGTTCGGATTACAGTCCAGATGTGATTTTCCTGCAGAGTGGATTTGACCCTTAATCACCTCTCATCATCTCCTCACTTATTTGTCCACAGAAGAGTTGTCTCCCTACAATGTACAAGAAAACCATCCGGTAAGTAAAATATTAGAGACAAAAGATAACAGGTCCATACATATATTTGTTCTAAATATGGCAGCAATAAAACTGTTGAAATATAATATAAAAAATAATATACTCGTTGTATATAATATAAAAATATACAGGTAAACCCCATATATAGCGACGGATCCTCGGGGCAACCCGAATCCGATCCAGCAAACCCGCTATTTTAAAAGAAATGGCCGCCGCGTGCCTGATCGGGAGGGAGGGGAGTGAGAGGAGGAAGCAGAGAGGTAAGCCGGAAGCCCTACACATCCCTAGCAACGGCGAGATCCAGCCGCAACATGCTCCTTACCTCCCACCACCGGCATCTATTTCCTCCCCCCCAGGTCCCACACACCTACCGGCCCCTTCGCGGCATAGCCCACGCGGCCCTAACGTCGATTACCAGCCTGCTCCACACTCACCCCCACCTCTCCTCCCGACACCCCATACCCTCTCTTCCTCGACACCCCCCCTCCTCCTGATGCCAGCCGCTCCGATCTCAGAGGCTCCTCGACAGGCCGACAACCAAGGTGGATGAGGAGTGAGGGGAGGTGTGGTGTAGTGTGGCTTGATGAGTGCTGTGATAAGTGTGCTGTGAGTGCCGGTTTAGAGTGTGCCTGTATGGGCTGTGAGTGCTATAGTGTTTGTTTGACTGTGTGCTGTGAGAGGTGTGCTGTGAGTGCTGGTGTGCTGATGAGAGCTGTGTGCTGTGAGTGCCTTGCCTGTGCTGTGAGAGTTGTTCTGTTATGCTTGTGCTGTGAGCTGAGTGCAGTGAAGGTGTGCAGTGAGTGGTGGCTGGGATTGTGCATGTGTTGGTGAGCAGTGGTGCAGTGAGAGTGAGTGTGTGGAGGTGAGAGTGTGTGCAGTGGTGCGACAGTGTGAGTGTGTGCAGTGGAGAGTGGTGTGCAGTGAGATGTGCTGGTAGTGTGTGCAGTGGCAGTGAGAGAGTGTGCAGGAGTGAGAGTCGTGTGCAGTGAAAGTAGTTGCATGTAGTGTGTGCGTGAGAGGGAGTGTGTGCAGTGGAGTGTGTGTGCAGTGAGTGTGTTGCGAGTGAGAGTGTGTGCAGTGTGAGAGCGGTGGTGTGAGAGTGTGATGTGAGAGTGTGTGCGTGTGAGTGTGTGTGCGTGAAGAGGTTGTAGATGATAGTGTGTGCTGGAAGTGTGTGCATGTGCTGTGAGCAGTGAGCAGTGTGCAGTGAGAGTGTGTGCTGTGAGCAGTGTGCAGTGAGTAGTGTGTGGAAGTGAGTAGTGGGGCAGGTAGAGGAGTGTGTGCAGTGGAGTGGGTTTGCAGTGAGTGATCGTGCAGTGAGAGTGTGCTGTGCTGTGTGTTGTGTGCATGTCGTGAGTAGGTGCAGTGAGAAGTTGTGCCTGAGAGTGTGGTGCAGTGAGGAGTGTGCAGTGAGTAGTGTTGTGCAGTGAGAGAGTGTGCATGAGTGTGTTGGCAGTGTGAGACTGCTGTGCATGTGAGAGTGTGTGCAGTGTGAGTGTTGTTTTTTTTTTTTTTTAACACGAGGAGCCACGTGAAAACCGCGTTATAACCGATTTCGCGGTATAACGGGTCACGCTATAATGGGTTCTACCGGTATATCTGTTTGTAATATAAATATCCAAAATATATATACTGTTGCTAATATAAAATATAAAATATACAAAATATATATACTTTTGGTAATATAAATATACAAAATAATATACTGTTTTGTAACATATAAATATAAAAATACAAATATATAACTGTTATAATATAATAAATAATAACACATTATCATACTGTTGTAATAATACAACAAAAATATAAAACTATTAGATACAGTGTTATGGATTACAAGGTAATCTACTGGCATATAACGCATAATTACTCAGTCACAGGTATATATATATATATAATAGTATCATTTAGGCCTAGTACAGCTTAGAGATATACTGAAATAATATCCTGGCTTTTCTTGTCTTAGAAATAATAGGTTGTTTTGAGAGAAGTGAGCAGGATATGGGACAGGTTACATAGGCATAAAAGAGGAACTAACTCACGTAAACAGGCCCGTGGTCAAACGGTAAATGTTGAAATATTCATACGTCAGTACCTGTATTTCCTACTGATAAGACAACATACGTCAGTGACCACAGAGTATGAATATTCACAACACGTACGCAAGCAAACTATGAGATGCTATATAGGTTTGCGTGACTCATTTGGAATCAGAACCGAACTGAGGTGGGAAGCCACACAGATAACTTAAGCGAGACTGGCTGACCTTCATAATATCTTTGTTTTGTGAGTATGACAATGCATATTAGCTAATAAATCTCTGCATAGTAGGAATGGAGTGTTAGCATTAACTGTAAACTGCTAGTCGTCAGCTTCAAGAAGCTTGTTGTGATATTGCTGTTATTGTTGTGAACAAATAAATGACAAACCTTTCTTATACAACTCTGAGTGACCTTTCTTTATAATATCTCACGATACTCTTGCTGGAAGAGTGTGGCCGAGGACTCTACAAGTACGACTATTGTGGTTAGTGCTCTCTGCTTAGGGCAGGATATAACATTAACACAAGGCATACTTGGGAGAAGTAGGCAAAGACCCATTATGTGCCACAACGTGGTTAATTACTCATGAGTTGTATAAATAAGTCATAAACTTATGTACCACATTTATATTGAAGAACACGTAGCAGTATGCATTCCCTTTATAATAGAGAAGGTCAATTTGTCTTATATAATATATATATATAGTATATCATGGCTGTTATAGATTTTGCACGAGCTGCCTCAGATCTGAATCTTTTAATGAGAAGTCAGTATCTAGAGATCTGATTAATGGTGAAATCTGGCATTGAAATTCAATTGGCCCGTGGGACCTGGGGCAAGATACTGCTATCGATGACAATAGACAACCACAGCTGATCCAGAAACATATCGATACATACAACCAATGCTAAACCCGTTGACACAACAGCGATCATCAATTGGACACAGTAATGCACGACTGTCATTTTGGGGCAACAGGCCTGTGATTCTACAGGCGTGGACAGACATGATGGTCCTATAATTCTGGTGCGAAATAGTGGGGAGAATCGCACACACTATTTTACACCAGTTACATTATACCACCCTACTTTAACAACACAGCTGCACGGGATGTTGGCAACAGAGCGTATTAATGCAGACTAGCAGAATCACGTGCTAAGAGAAATTATTAATGTCTCTTAGCAACAAGAGGAGCTCAAGCGTTAATTGACGTACCAGCTCGGGTACAAGTTGTATCCTATGGCCAATCATTAAAGTAGCGCTGTGACAAATTGGTCAGTTACACTAATACCAAAGACATTGGCATTGTGGCTTAATGAGAGAACGCACTCTTAGATGGAGTGTACCTACACCGAACGCAACCAGAAAACTTGCTTTATGTGAATTCCTGCTACCCTGAGGGTTTGTACAATCAACATTGGCTGAAGCACGAGAGTGGGATTCAGTCATCGCAATGTGTATGAGAAAACCATGAAAAAGTTACTATTTCATCATTGGCAGTATACACTAGGACAGGTATAATAAGACGATGGGATTGTAGCGATCTATATTTTGGGTTACGTTTTACACAAGGCAATCATGAGATTGTTTGGGGTTGTCTAAGGCATTGATTAAGGGCCAGGGTTTGCTGTTTAGACCTGAAAGACAAATACAAGTTTAACCGAGAACAAAAACCAATTATGGTTCCCTGAAATTTTGAAAAATACCATACTCTAGTTGGCAGGATGTCTGACCGGGGAACCCGTGGGATCACCTAAGCCACAAAACAGTGACAGAAAACCTGAGCGATCAAACACAGACAAAGGGAGAAATTTTTCTGATCCAAGATAGAAGTGGAGACCCCCGTTCACTCAATATCAAACTACAGTTATCCTAGAGACAAGCAGTGGGACAGAAGAGGTAATTTTCAAAGAGATAATAGGAGTTTTCACCACAGACACCGAGACAAGACAACTCCTGAGCCCACACTCTACACGTTTTGAAAAACAGGAAGCTCGTATGAGGGTGCAGTGTCCAGATATAACTTTAGACAATACATTAAAACTACCTGACAGATTATGGTCAAGGCAAAACTAGGCGAATTAGATTTCGTGACACATACAGGTTTTGCTATGCATACTTCTGTTTGACTAACAGTCAACGCGGGGTTAAACAGCAGTGTGCTGCACACAGCGACCACAAAGAAGTCTTTGGGAAGGATTACGCTTTCCCAGTTTCCCTGCAGACCTCTTTGAGGAATGACTAATTTAACATTACATATTCAGTACAAGGGAAAAAAGTAATCCGGCCTTTAAGACACACAAGCAGATATACCCTTGTAAGAATCTGATTATTTAATAGAGTGAAAATTATGTACACCACGACGCTCACGATAACATAATTGAAGGAAACGGCACTTACCCTTCATATTATTTCGTAATTAAAATATGAATGATAGAAAGGTTTTCTATTGAATTAGTTGAACATATAAATTAGAATGTGGTTTTTCTAATAGAGCGTTTACGGATGTTTGCTTCTTTCATCCAAATAAAAGAGGAAGTTGCAGAAAACCCACAAAAGAATTGACTGTTGAAATTTGACTTAAACAAAATTATCACGATCGTTAATGCAAGTGCTTTTACTGACCAAAACAAAAATTATATAATTGGTTAATGACACACAAGTATATTTTTCAACAATGGGAAAAATAATGGGTTTATAAGAAAGGTATTGACAATGACTTAACAAATGTTCTACACTTCCAAAGAAACAAGCCCAAATACAAAATAATCATGCCGCCTTACCAAGCATACAAATTTAATCAATGATTTGCTTAAAAGGAAGTATGGTTGAACAGTATAGCCAGATGAATACTGACTGCAGTATATCCAATGCCTAAAAAAGATGGTTCATGAGCGATGGTATTAGATTATAGGGAGATTAACAAAGTCACACACCTTCAGATGACCAGCACAGAACACACATTCACCTTCAATCTTAAACGGATTACAGCAGTAAACACTTTAAACTACATTAGATTTAAGCAATGGCTACTGGTTGCATCCAATCACACCTGAGACGTTATGTGGCTAACTGCATTTACCTGGAAAGGTAAACAATTAATTTTTACACGTTATACCACAAGGTTTGTAAATAGTCCAGCTTTGTTCACAGCAGACGTAGTCTCACTATTGTCTAAATTGACAGTATAAAGAAACGGAGCGTTGATGACGTGTTTTTTATCACAGGACACAGAAAGAAGAGACATTTTAAAGCTCTGACAGAAGTATTGCTTACATTGACAGAGGCAGAGTACCATTGTTTCACACAAAAAAATCACAGCTTGCAAGAGAAACTGTGACATTTTAGGCTTTGAAATAGGCTGAAAGGGCAGAGCCTCTCTACTAATTACAGAGAGAAGTTTCCAACATCAGTGATCCGAAACAGTAGAAACAGTTAAGAAGCATATTGGGTTACATCTGAATTTTTCAAAATGATGTTTATCCCAGATTTTAATGTACTGATTGAACCATTGCATCACGCTATCACCGAGATTAATCAGAACAGACTAGACCGAAAACACACCTTTTAAATGGTTAATAGTTGAGGATGAGGGCATTGCGAAAGTTATATTAGCAGCAGTTAAGATGCTCCTACTTAGCGCAGCCGACCCAACAAAACCATTTGTCAGCTAATGTAACTTTCACCTCTAGCGCATACATTAGAATTTACAATGCTATGGAAACGTACAATACACTATTATCTTACTGTATTGTATTCACAACTACAGAGAAGAGATATTGGCTGCTTGAAAAACTGTCTATCGTTCACTTACATGCTGAAATCACGTGATTGGCTCAGGCAGGATATCTATATATACAGCATCAGTACTTCACTAGCAACATTGCAGAAACAGACCATTCGGACAGGAAGGCGTTAAGAAGCCGCTGGTTAAGTGGTACACACAATTTATAGAGGATCCTCAAATACATTTTGTGCATGTATAAAACTTTAACTACATAGATGACCATCCATCCCCTTTTGAAGGAGTGACGTGGGAAAATCAAACACACCCACGACTTTACACATGCATTTTCTACACAATGAAGACAGGTATCGATGTTAATAGGTAGCCATGGATGAAAGGCAGATGACCTTTGTGATATTGGGCATTTATCTAGCTTGGAGAATATAAGGTTGGGTTCTCCCAGAAAGGCAGAGGGGACAACTTTGGACATATGGTTAGAAATTGTCCTTTAGAAAAAGATTGAGGAATTGTCGTCTAAGTAGACGAAGACAAAGGGGTTGAGGAAGTCCGATACGATCTCATGTGATGAATCTTTGAATAACGGCTCGTGGGACATTGCACAGGCCCCAAAAGCACTATATACAGTATTATAGTGTGTACCACCTCAAGTGGTAAAGGGGCCAATTTGCACTTTGTCACCCTGATTGTATAGGTACTAGGTGATTTTCACCTCCGAAGATCTAATTTAGAATTTAGAAAAAGACAGATGGAACACTGAAGTCACGATCAAAAAAAATCATGAGAATGAGTGAGGGTAAAGGGTATATGTTTTTTAGGTTGATTTTTTAAATAAGACCCCTCCGTATCTAGACAAGGACGAGGGGTCCGGCCTCTTTGTGATTGAAAGGTTGAAAAAATGACCCAGTTGGGGTATGACGGAGGTTACGAATTAATCCTTCTTAAGGTTCTCCTTGGATATGTCGACATTGTTTTCGGTTTTCGGAGGAATGAGAAAGGGGATATTGAATCTCTGTGGGATGGTTCGATGAAGACTGGGAATGAGATTGATTTAAGGGCAATCGAATGGGCGATGGAGGTGGTGGTAAGGGAGTTCAGAGTCGCTCCTTGTCAAAGACATCTCTAAAGTCTGCGTAGACCTTGAGTTGGCAGGACTTCTTCCTTTTCATTGGTGTTTTTGTGCCCCCAGATTTTTTGTTGTTGTTTGATGCTTATGATCTGGCACTAATGGTTGCGTCAACTTGTTGGTTGTTCCTGTATCGGTCCAATCCAGGGAGGATTATTGTTGTTCTAGAGGCCAAGGCAGACAGGAAACAAGATTACTTCTAACGGAGGTGCGTGGGATCACGTCTAAGTGAGGAGTTCCATGTATGGGTGACCGTAATCCTGTTAGAAGCAAAGTTTGTCATGGTCTTCATGAGCATGAAATGAACGCCTGCTGGAGACTGGTCATCCACGAGGCTTCAAACCCGATTCAGGCACAAATTTTTTGCGGGGAATCAGTGGGCTATAGGGGGGGTAGGAATGAGTTAGACTCCACTTCGGGGTACGTTCCTCCGTCCCGATTGGATTTTCCTCCCAGCTCCGCTTTGTCCCTTGACTTTGTGATTGGATCTTTGGGGTTGAGAGAAAAGGGGGCGGTAACATTATTCTAAAGTTCCCTCTTTTAGGATTCTTTGAGTCGATGAAGGCGGACGGAGTAGCGACTTTGAAATTGAGCCTGTGGAGAGAAAGTGGGGAGCACATGTTCCGGGTAGGTAAGTTCTCCTGAATGTTAGGAGAAGGTTAAAATGGTCAACAATGTGATCCCCTACCTCTTTTGACGATTGGTATTCCCGATCTGAGTGGGCATGTAGTACTAGGTGTCCGGGTATCACCGCAGCAGTGGCAGAGTCCGCCATCTCGCTGAAGGTGGTCTCTCAGAGAAAAAGACAAACGGTGACCTCCCCAACTGCATTGTTCGGGTCTCTGTGATGGTGTGGTCTGGGGAAATAGTGGAAAATGGGGGATCTGACCGGAGCGGTCGTTAGCGAAACATTCGGCCTTCCTTTCTTGGAGGCGCTGGTCGACTCATATACATGCCACGATGAGATGTTCTAAATTATTTGGTGGTTCCTGAGGGCCCAATCATCCTTGAGTGACTCGGATAGGCCCTGCCAATAAGCTTCAGAAAAGACCTCGTCTCTGCCGCGATAGTCGGGAATTCTACAGCGTATCTGACTACGGAACGGTGCCCTTGGGACAAGTGGAACAAGGAAGAGGCTGCGGTCACCTTGCAGCCTGGAGAGGTTCAAAGACTTGCCTGAATTCTTTGGTGTCTGGAGAGAAACATGCAAAGTCCTGGGTCAACTCCGGTCTCTGTTCCCAGATGGGGATGCCAGATAGGGCAATCGCTGGTGAGCAGCGCTTACAATGGCGGCCGATCTGAGTCTAAGTCGGCTAGATCGCGGCTCTCAGATTTATCCCGGTTAGTGTGTTTTTTTTTTTGTGTTTTCGCCCGGAGGAGCGTTATTTTCGGTCGTGATATTAGCATTTTATTCTCGCTGTCTGCAAACTGCAATGCGTGTAAAAACTCAGGGGGGGTGTTTGCGAGCTGTGTCTTGGAAGTCTAATACCTTGCGGTTCAACTACGTCGTACCAGTGTGTGTGTGCGTGCGGCAGTAATTGTTAAATTTGCATATTTAAAGTTATACATGCATTTTCAGTGCTGTTCTGCAGTACAGTACTGACGATTTAGGCACTGTACCGTGTATGAGTTTCACTGGATGTGCTAAAACTGAGCTCTGTCTGTGTTTTATGTTCTGTCTCTGGTTTTAAATATATATTGCCATGCTCAGTAGCACTCCTCTGTGACACTCATATGCTTATAAACTGTCGCGGCTGAGTTTATTCTAACTTTTGCCTGGTCTCGGCCGCGACAGAAACCGGGCGCGCGCCGGGGTGTCCCGGGTGCGCGCCGGGGTGTCCCGTGCGCGCGCTGGAGCCTCGGAGGATCGGTCCTCCGATCGAGGCACCCCCCTCCCCTCTCCGGGTCCACCGGGACCCCCGGAGCCCCCCACCGCCATCCCCCACATTAGAGGACACAAGGGCTCCCTTCGGTGACGCGCGGCACGCCGAGGGGATTCGTTTAGAAAGCCGGGAAACCTCGCGGCTTGTGGCTCTAGCCGTTTTAGAATAAACTTGGTCGGTACTGTATATGTTGTGGTTATTTTGGGGGTTCAATAGGAGCTTGTTAGGTGCCCAGTATATTTTACAATTGTGTTTCAGCTAGTCTTGGCTGATTGGAGGGTGGCAACCTCCTACTTAATTGAAGCTCATCCCCTCCCACATTTAAATGGTTAAGGGCTCACTCCATAGCATCTTCCACTCAGGGGAACTTGTTTGCTTGCAGGATGGTTGTGACAACTCTAATACAGAGTGCTTTTCCTGGTAATGTACAGGTTAATAAAGGCTTCAATCAGACTTAGAACTTTGCAACTAATGTTGACAGATTTACTATAAATCATTCTTCCTGTTATTACACAGGTTATTAAGAATTTATATTAGCGTTAGGGACCCCTGAATTGTGGTCTGCCGTGCAGTTGGCTCAGGGGCTTACAACAATTTTGGCCAAAAATGTCAAACTAAAAGACCATTTTACTTAATAGATATTTATACATATATATTTAGGCACTGTACCGTGTATGAGTTTCACTGGATGTGCTAAAACTGAGCTCTGTCTGTGTTTTATGTTCTGTCTCTGGTTTGAAATAAGTTGGTATCACACCCCACTAAAACTCTCTAAATGTGTCAAAGGGTACTCGCCGCTCTGCCCAAAGCTGTGCGGGGAGTCAGTGGACTTAAAACATATGCTGTGGTCCAGCCCGAAGGTGATCCCGATTTGGGAAAACATTAGGGAATGGATACAGAGGATTCTTAATTTGGAGATCACCCTGGATCTGTGGCTGTTCCTACTAGGCAGGCGGACCCAGGAATTGCCAAAAGCGGCACACAAGCTGGTTGCGCATTTCGCAACCGCCACCCGATGCGAGATCGCAGTAGTATGGAAACAAAATGAAATACCAGTTATCCCCAGAATTCGGAATAGAATTTGGCATGTTTGCCAGATGGAACAGTTGACTAGTTGGGTCAACGACACTGGCTCAAATTTTCTAAAAGTCTGGGTGCCATGGCTTGCCAGACAGACATCCCAGGGGTAGATGCTAGCACAATCTTGCATTAATAACAATAAAGGCGTTCTCCGTTGACAGGGCAAGACCCACGACCACGTGACTAGGGGACAGGTAGGATCCACCCCGAGACCAGATGACAGGGGAGCTAAGAAATAAATAAAAGAAAGTAATCAGCCAAAGCGATGCAGTAGCAGAAGCAACATTTATCTGACTCAAGGCCGTCCCGCCCTGTCCCTCCCTTCCCTTCTCGTGTGTACCCTCTGTTGTCTTGTCCAGGTCGTGTAGGTCAGGTTCGTCTCGTCTTGTGAATAACTGCTGTTTGTCCAGTGTAAAACATGCTGGAACACTCTCCCAGAATACGCTAGGATGGGAGAAGTACCGGTATGGGTATTATGGTACTAAACAATGGTCTGTGTTACATTGTATGCTCTGTAAAACTAAATAAAAATTTCAAGTTTAAAAAAAAAAAAAAATCACTGCCTTTCACTTGTTCCATTAGATTCAATGGGCTCCGCCGCCATAGGCTTTCAATGGAGCTACTCCGCCATTAGAATCAATGGAGACTCCGCCACTAAGGGTTATGAGAAATCTCAGCAGCTCACTCATCCATTGGAATCAATAGGGCTGGCGCAGCCATAGGATTCAATGGAACCTCCGCCTTTGAAGTCAATGGGCAAAACCACTGTTTTCACAGTTAACCCTACTCCGTTCGGTTGATGGGAGAGGGCTGGAAAATGAAATGCAATCATGCCGGAGCTGTGACTGCCTGGTGGCCCAATCCCAGTCCTCTACCCCTCACCGAACCGGAGATACGAGTGTCAGGTTCATACTGTTTCACACTTAACCGTTTTAACGTAGCGGCTTTTTCCTCCGCCATTGTGGTCAATGGCGGGACCCTCGTGGCGAGCGCGACACTTTCTCGCTGCCATTGACTGTCGGACCCGGTTGGGGTCGAGTAAGGGGTCCCCCTTAAGCCTAGAACAAAAGTTACATACTTTAATTGATAGTGAACTTGGCCGTAGCCTAGTTCCCACACCAATTTAGCGATCAAGCTCTTTTTTTGAAACAGTAGCAAATATCGGATGCTGAGGTTTGGCAGGCAGCCAACTCGTTCTTGGAGAGTGGACTTGAGGAATCCCCATTGAAAGACATTGCGCCATTCACCTCAATGGAGAAATTCCGCTCACCCTCTTCAGTGCCACCTGCTGGTCTTCTTAGGTATCGGGCCAAAATCCTTAAAATCTACATAGACTATCATGGAGCCCTAATGGCGACCTATGGGACCATATTGCAAATGGAGGGTGAAAAGGCGGGAAGGGGAACAAAGAGTCATAAACTTACAAACACCATTAACCCTTTCCCTCCCGACCTGATCCCAATGTAACTTGCGTGTTGCAACCCTCTAAATGTGGGAACATAACAAACCAGGGGAATACATTTGTGTGGTGAAGCAGGGGAACATGTGTACTACAGATACATTTCTGGTTAACCCGTCACTTCCCAGATAGTTGAAGGGGGTGCCTAATGGGGGTGACCCCTTTATTACTGGCTTGGCACCCAGCTACCGTCACAAAAGGTATACAGAGATATACCAAATAATTAAACATGGGAAGGATGCTGATCCAGGGAGTAATCTGATTGCCGTTATTTGGAGTCGAGAAGGAATACATTTTCCCCTTATGAGAGATCATTGGACAATGTGTCACTGTGGTTTTTTGTTTGCCTTCCTCTGGATCAACATACTGTAAGTACTGGGCAAAACAAAAAGAATTAACCCCTCCAAAGCGCTAACCTACACTAAAAAATAAATGATAGTGCAAGACAAATATTCTATACTAGTGAAATTTAGAATAAATCTTAAAGTGATAATAATATAGTGATATTAAACAAGCAGCTAGGGAACAATAAATAACAGATAATTCCAAATCTGATAACAAACAATGCACACACAAAATATAAAGTCCCCAGCGCTACTAAGCCAAGCGTACCGTGATCCTAAAGGCTCTGGTCTTTAAGATGGATGATGGGCTTTGATAAAGATGTTCCCGATGGGAAGATGAGTCCTTAATGTGGATTATCACACCGTCTGAAATAACAGATGACAGACACACCTGATTGCGCAGCGTATTTCTACAATCAAACCCTATCTGTAACTATGAAGAATCCTACTCACATAGTAGACGCCTGTAAGTTCGGTGGAGAGAATCTGTATTCTCTGACGAAGTGACCACGAGTCACGAAACGCGTAGGGAGGAGGAGCTTAGTTTTGTGAGCCGTCCCAGCATCCGTAGTCTCTGCGCAAGGAGAGTTCCCTGCATCACTGACGTCACACGCCCTGTCGACCGCGTGTCTGCGTGCAGTGATCCTCTCTGTCGCATAACCAGAAGCTTGCAAGCTGCGGACGGCATTCGCGAGTAACACAGTCATCCGTTGTACCATGTGAATGTGGTTTTTAATTGCTTTTTAGAGTTATTAAAGGTTGTTTTCATACTACACTATATTGTGCCTATTCCTATTCACATAATTGTGGGGGTGCTGCACCGAAACTCTCACTGACGCCATCGTTCATTGAGGTCTATCCCAGCAAGCCATCTCTACGTGGGGTTCGTGAGAGGAGCTGAGGAGAAGGGGAGCCAATACAGATTCTCTCCACCGAACTTACAGGTGTCTACTATGTGAGTAGGATTCTTCATAGTTACAGATAGGGTTTGATTGTAGAAATACGCTGCGCAATCAGGTGTGTCTGTCATCTGTTATTTCAGACGGTGTGATAATCCACATTAAGGACATCTTCCCATCTGGAACATCTTTATCAAAGCCCATCATCCATCTTAAAGACCAGAGACTGCCTTTAGGATCACGGTATCTTGGACTTATTAGCGCTGGGGACTTTATAATTTGTGTGTGCATTATCTTGGACTTATTAGCGCTGGGGACTTTATATTTTGTGTGTGCATACTGTAAGTACTGATGCAGGACAAAGTATCTGTCGTCTAAATTTAGCATAGGTTATACTTCATGGATGTATGTCTTTTTTCAACATCATCTACTATATAACTATGTAACATAGATATTTGTTTTCAAAACTATTTTTGGAGGAATAGTATGCTTAAATCACTTTGAATGTAACAAAACAACCTCTGCTTGTAGTGTAATATCAATGCTCCACCAGGGACAGAGCAAAGCGCGCACAGTGTGTAAGCAATGAGTCCTGGCCTTAGGATAACTGCAGTGTCTGGTTACAGTTCTAATCAGGCAAACTTGAAAACGAGAGGTAACTCTCCATGTATTACTTCCTGGTAAAACATTTTTGTAAATTATAGGGAAAATAGTCAAACTCCCGCACTGAGTGGAAGAGGGAAGTACACTGTACTTTCTATCACCGGGTGTGCATGTTTTTCTGTTCTGGTCAGGGCTCTGGTAACTGAAACATCCATGTGATGTTAATCACAAAGGGCCCTTTCTACCAATCGGTGCTATGCCTGAAGATATCTTATACCCCATACAGTCTCTTATGGCGTAGCACCGTTAAGTCAATAAGGGCCAAAATACGTCACTTTTCTTTCATTCCGTGTGCGCTAGTTTGAATGTAGCGTACAGTACTGCGTATACCACAAGACATATCCGGAGTGCTGAAAAGGACCGGGAAAAGCTGTACATGCAGCAGTTGCACCTACCCGCCTTTTATTTTTAGCTTAAATGAACCACAGGGTCCCGGATCCAGAGATATTTGTATTTTTTATGCTAGGTGTCACAAATACAAAACTTTGCCCCGGACTAAAACAAATCTCCACGGGGTCACAAATAGAAAGCAGTGGCATCTCCTGATTCTGTTGAGGCATTTCTATTGGCCGTCAAGGCGAGCAATTATCGAGCAGTCAATTTAAAACAGTCAGCCGGTGGACAGCCGGCTTTGCCGCTTCCTAACTCGAGAGTTCCTACACATCAGAGGACCACGGATGAGCTCCTCCCCCCCGCGCGGTTCACATTAGTGGGGGAGATGGGGGAATAGGTGGATTGTGGCTTTACATTTTGGTGCAATTCCTAATGTTATCGTGTAGCACGTACTGATACTGCACAAAGGTAAACGCTACTTACATTGCTTCAATGATGTTGGCCACTTTGTGCTGACAGGCCCTTCTGTGCAGACAGAAACGGGTGTGGAACATGTCATACAGATTTCCCACTTCCTATAAGGAAAGAAAGCCCACTTGTAATAGGTGCACAGTGTAAACATAACTGTATGCATAAGTACCGCAATAATAATATGCAGAAGTTGCATTGGGCAGATTTTAGCTCAATTTATTTCAGTTACAGTATATGTAACGGGCTGAAATCCTCCTGAGTATAGAGCATATCCGCCTTCTATATTTCGGACAGTAGATATGGCTGTACCTGTTTAAAGTATGGAGACCCAATGACAAGGTCACATCAAGCAGAATGAGAGACAGGAAGACGATGGAAGATAAGTATTCAGCAGTTTTACCTTGTCTCTGGTGCAGATGCGTTTCTCTTTCTTTTTGTGTTCCTCTTCTTCAACTTCAACATCACAAACTCGAGCAAACTTCAGAAATCGCTGGTAATCAAAGTTATTTTGAATACCTAGATAATGGCAGTCCCTGCATAAAACACACAAGGGTTCATTCAATTATTCAATGAGCTGACTTGTTATATAGCAGTTAATAACCAGCACCTCAGAAAAAAGAAAGAATTGCCAGCGCCAAATCAGTCCTTTAAATAATAATAACTCCGAATAAAATCCAAACCGTCTCTTGAAAAGTCCCAAAAGTGTCCTTGAACAGATAGGCAGTGAAGGGGTCAACGAACGGCTCACACCAAATGATAGTGCAATATGTAAAAAAGAGAAAAAAACAAACAGATAATGGTGCAGTACGCCAAAAAAGTTGGCATTAAAACATTAAAAACTCACACATGACAAACATAACACACAATGACAGACAGACACTAGCAAGGCTATAATCCTAACAAAAAGCTATTTATTAACATTGAAATACTGGGTTCCGGAGGATACAGCACTTAAGTCCAGAGGGGTAAAATTGAAACCCTACTTACAGGACAGTAGATGGTAAAAGCAGTAAATCTGAAGATCGCTCCTCTCTGATGATAACTGGAGCTCCTTTAGGGATTGCCTCGTGTGGGGGATGGATGTTGAGTCGCACGAAAAACGGAACTTCCGGGTGGATGTGACGTCACACGTCGCGATGTTACTGAAATCGCTGCTCCTCTTCCTCTCCTTTCCCCCCACAGCCTACACAACTGCTGCCAATATCCTCCACAACCAAACGGACAGCTCTAAAAACAGGATAATCTCCCAACGACGTTTCATGCACATGCGTGCACTTCTTCAGGGGTTTTTGGTTATTATTCGGAGTTATTATTATTTAAAGGACTGATTTAGTGCCGGCAATTCTTTCTTTTTTCTGTGGTTTATTTTCTGACTGTACAGTCAGTATTTGCCAGGCTGCCTGCAATATTTATTTCAAGTATTGTTGTTATTATTTTTTTAGCGCTGTTTTGCACCGTCTTTTTTTCGTTAATAACCAGCACCTGCCATACAGTCATGTGAAAAAGAGAGTACACCCTCTTTGAATTCTATGGTTTTACATATAAGGACATAATAACAATCATCTGTTCCTTAGCAGGTCTTAAAATTAGGTAAATACAACCTCAGATGAACAACAACACATGACATATTACACCGTGTCAGGATTTATTTAACAAAAATAAAGCCAAAATGGAGAAGCCATGTGTGAAAAACTAAGTACACCTTATGATTCAATAGCTTGTAGAACCACCTTTAGCAGCAATAACTTGAAGTAATCGTTTTCTGTATGACTTTATCAGTCTCTCACATCATTGTGGAGGAATTTTGGCCCACTCTTCTTTACAACGTTGCTTTAGTTCATTGAGGTTTGAGGGCATTTGTTTATGCACAGCTCTCTTGCGGTCCGTCACAGCATTTCAATCGGGTTGAGGTCTGGACTTTGACTGGGCCATTGCAACACCTTGATTCTTTTCTTTTTCAGCCATTCTGTTGTAGATTTGCTGGTGTGCTTGGGATAATTACTGTTGCATGACCCAATTTCGGCCAAGCTTTAGTTGTCGGACAGATGGCCTCACATTTGACTCTAGAATACTTTGGTATACAGAGGAGTTCATGGTCGACTCATTGACTGCAAGGTTTCCAGGTCCTGTGGCTGCAAAACAAGCCCAAATCATCACCCCTCCACCACTGTGCTTGACAGTTGGTATGAGGTGTTTGTGCTGATATGCTGTGTTTGGTTTTCGGCAAACGGGGCGCTTTGCATTATGGCCAAACATCTGCACTTTGGTCTCGTCTGTCCAAAGGACATTGTTCCAGAAGTCTTGTGGTTTGTTCAGATGCAACTTTGCAAACCTAAGCCGTGCTGCCATGTTCTTTTTAGAGAGAAGAGGCTTTCTCCTAGCAACCCTTCCAAACAAACCATACTTGTTCAGTCTTTTTCTAATTGTACTGTCATGAACGTTAACATTTAACATGCTAACGGAGGCCTGTAGAGTCCGAGATGTAACTCTTGGGTGTTTTGCAATTTCTCTGAGCATTGCACGGTCTGACCTTGGGGTGAATTTGCTTGGACGTCCACTCCTGGGAAGATAGGCAACTGTCTGGAATGTTTTCCACTTTTGAATAATCTTTCTCACTGTAGAATGATGGACTTTAAATTGTTTGTTTAAATTGTTATAACCCTTCCCAGATTGATGGGTAGCAACAATTGCTTCTCTAAGATCATTGCTGATGTCTTTCCTCCTTGGCATTTTGTTAACACAAACCTGAATGCTCCAGACCAGCAAACTGCTAAAACATCGGCTTTAATAGAGGTGGTCACACTTGCTGATGATCACTTAATCAAGGGCATTTGATTAGCAGCACCTGTCTGCTACTTAGCATCCTAATTCCTGTGGAAGCACTAAGTGTGAAACTTAGTTTTTCACACAAAGCTTCTCGATTTTGGCTTTATTTTTGTTAAATAAATCATGACACAGTGAAATATGTCATGTGTTGTTGTTCATCTGAGGTTGTATTTACCTCATTTTTAGACCTGCTAAGGAACAGATGATTGTTATTATGTCCTTGTAACAGGGGAGTTATCCCTGTTCAGGTAATGTGCCTCTAATCCAGCAGTGTGGTGGTTAACTGCTGATAGTCAATTATCCAACACCACCTGCCTGTTGAGCTTCTAAGAAAAGCCTGTCTTTTGAGACAGGAAGTGAGATTTTGCCTGAAGTCTCACAACTTGTGAGACTGAACATGGGGGACATTTGTCTTGAGCCTGCAAGAAGAAACAGCAGTTCTGCTTTCAAGACACAGGGGAAACTTCTAAACCTTAATGCTGACAAACCCTGAGGAAAAGGGAGCAACCAGGGTCAGAGAAGATTTTCCCTCCAAACCACAAGGAACAGATAAGACTTTAATTTATAAGACTTTTTTTTAGATCTGTTCATTTCATGCTATATGTTTGGGGCTGGGAGACATGCTAATCTAAAGGGAGTTGTGGACTGCATAGTATTTCACTAGAAATACTCCCAAGTGAATAGAAGCTTTGTTTACCCCTTGTTTGGATGGTTTCCTGATGTTAAGGAAACAGGCGCAATAAAAGCCTTATTTAATTTCACCATAACCAATCTCCATTGCATACCTCTGTGAGCGTCTGCCTACATATGGTCGTCAGAAGTGGGACGAGAGGGGGTTCTTGAAGTTAGAAGGAACCCGGAGTTTGGCTGTGAATTTTTTTTTATGCTTTTTGCCTACAAATAGTCTGAGCAACATAAACAAAAAAAATCTCATGCAGCAGAGACCAGATTTAAAGTGAAACACACCCAGGCAGGAAACTTACAAAACCACAGATGGACTCTTTTCCCCAATCCCAAGAGGAGAGAGAGAGAGAGACTGCTAAAGCAGGTAAACCTTATTTGCCTATCACAATAAAGTGTAATATGGTCATTGAAATAGGGGGTTTGCCTTCTAGCCATAGTCAGGGTTCAAGAAGTGAGTTAGCCCTTAAAAGGGATAGGCGTTTGTTGTTTTCAAATGTTTAGCTGAAGCAGTGAATACAGATGGTGACCCACGAGCGGCACTGATTCTGCAAGTAAAGGCTGCCACATCGCATAGGACTACCAGTTGTGAATGGAGTATATGCAGAAAAGTGTGAAAAATGATGCAAGACTGTGCTGAAGCAGGGAAATTTTCAGTAAACAAGTGCTGAGGGTAAAATTGCCTACTTAAAAAAAAAGGAATTGCTGAGCTGTGTAAAAAGTGTGAAGAGTGAATGTCATAATACCCAAAGTTGAGACTGAACTCAAGCAGAAAACCACATTATTTGGCTGAAGCAGAGAGATTGGACCTAGCAAGTAAATGGTGTAAAACAAATAGAAGTTTTTACCTAGCAACTGCTCATCCAGTATACCTAAAGAGAGAGAATGCGTGCACAGTACTGCTGATATTGTAAAACTTACCCAAGAAAAAGAAAAAAAGTCTACAGAGATGCCTGTGAGAGCCACGACCTCTACAACCAAATATGCCCACTTGTAAGACTACCACAATTGGGGGTTCTAGCAAATACAGTGGCCACAGCTGCAATAGCGCCTCCTGAGGTCAGGAAGAAAACTACACCTGAGAGCCCCAAAATGGAGGACAAGATGCAGCATTCCTGTAATGAAGCCTACCCCACGGAAGAGTGGCCCTTCCAGTCCAATAAGGAGGAAGACATCTCTTACGGGGAACCCGAACCGAGTCACACCCACAAAACACCCCAAGGATGGTGGTGGTGCCTGAACTCGGCACGAACAGAAAAGCCTGGCGTATATAATGAAGCTGCTGAAGTATCAAATAAAGAAGGAGACCCCAGTATTCCTGATGGGACGGAGTCATCCAAAACAAAAAGGCGGAAAAAGAAAAGCGGTTCTTCACTTACCGTGGAAGGAATAGACACGTCCACAGATCCTGTGGAGGAAAAGGGGGACATATTTGCCCTGCAGCCTAGAGAAAATGGAGAATTCGTCCCGCGGTTAACCGAATATCCAGAGGGCCCAAGGCAGAAGTCGTGTACCACAAAGAAGTGTCTGTCCGGTGCCAACAGTGAGGAACCCTCAACCAACCATCCCAGGGAAGTGGATCCGGAACCAGTGAGTGACGATCCTTTGACCAGCCCTGAAGATGCCCTGAAAAATGCCAGGCATGACTGATATGCTCCGTGAACAATTGAAACAAAAGAAAGATGGTTACACAGAGCTACAGAAAAATAACCTGAGACTACAGAAAGATGTGCTCACAATTTACTCTTTGGCCAGGACAGAATTGGACGATCTCAAGACTGAGCTAGATACTGCAAACGCTACTATTTCCGCCATGGAAGAAAAGCAGAGCCAATCTGATAAAATGATGGCTAAGCTGAAGCGGAAATATGAGGAGGCATTAAAGCAGATGACAGTCTTTCAGCAAGAGGTTCACACTCTTCGCGTAGAGCTGAATGCCTCCCAACAGGAGATCAACAGTGTCCGGACAGAGGTGGATGTATCTCAGAAAGAGGTTCAGACACTCCGCAGAGCACTGGATGCCTCACATCATGAGACCAACAGCTGCCGCACATAACTGGAAGTCTCCAGAAAGGAACTACACAGTCTCACTGAGGAGCTGGACATATCTAAAGAAACTATTGTCAATCTTAATACAGATCTCAAAGTCTCTCAGAATGAGCTTCAGACCCTCAACCTAGAGAAGGAAGTCTCACGCCAGGAGACTGTCATTCTCAAAGCAGATGTGCGTAAATGGAAGAAGGACTGCAAGGAGGCCCTGAATAGTACAGAGACTGAAAAAGGAGAAAATTTAAGATTAAAAAGAAAAAACTTAA
>WSYH01005075.1:11415-32242 GCA_036426205.1 Ascaphus truei | reverse complement strand
CACTCTCTGCAGCACTCTGATTGTCAGTCACCGCTCTCTGCAACCACTCTGATTGTCAGTCACCCGCTCTCTGCAGCACTCTGATTGTCAGTCACCACTCTCTGCAGCACTCTGATTGTCATCACCGCTCTCTGCAGTCACTCTGATTGTCGCAGTCACAATTGTTCATCTTTCTCCCATCAGTCATCACTGGTGAGATCAGGAATCAAGCACAAGCAAACTGTTACTGACGCTCACAGGTTTATTTATTAACACAATGAAGTAAATATATTATATATATATATATATATATATATATATATATATATATATATATATATAATATATATAGCCATGCATAATAATGGTATACTACTTCCTCTCTGTTGGCAGTAAGTCCTGATAAGTACGGGTATCCCAGGCATTAGTTATGGAGGTTTTCCCTCACACCCTGGTGAGGTGCCCTATGTATGGAGGGGAGTGGCTGTATGCTCTGAGCCCTGGATAGTGACATCAGATGCACCTGCCTCCTGAAGTATATAAGGCACAACACAGTTAGTTAGTGTGTGTTCCAGCAGTTTGTTGAAGTAGCTGGTAACTTGTATTTTCCTGCATAAGGGATTGTAGGAACACTTTGTGACCCTAGTGCAGTAACTACGGTCCAGTTGACCATCAAGACTGTCTAAGCCACTCTGTGTCCAGGGACCTGGCACAGAGAGGGTCTCCCTAGGAACGAGGGGATCCCACTTCATACGGGAGGGCGTACCTGGCAAAGGGACAGCACGAAGAGATGTGGCCTAAGCCGGCAGCTGCATGGGGCAGTCTGCTACATCCTAATCTACAATAAAGATGACCTTGTTAATGAAACCCCCACTGTGTGAGTGATGATTACTCAGCGTGGCAGTCACCACCAAGAAGGAGTTCCTCACCAGGACCATCTCCCTGCGAAGCATAGATCCTGATGAGGTGGAGGCGCTGCACATGATGTAAGTTGAACTCGCACCCACTACCCTCACTACCTGTCCTGATGATATCCCCAAATACCAACAAGCGGGAGACTCAGGAGTCCTGTTGCCTACAGTTGCACCACCAAACACGAACACGTAATGGGGGTTGGTTAGACTACCCGGCCAATGTGAGATTGGGGGGGGGAATACCCTTACATATACATATATACATATATACATATAGTATATATATATAATATATATAAGTATACACACACACACACACACACACACACACACACACACACACACACACACCACACACCCACACACACACACACACACACACACACACACACCACACACACACACACCACACACACCACACACACACACACACAACCACACACCACACACACACACACACACACACAAACACCCCATACCATAATACTGATTTAAGTTTATGGTGAGTAAAAAAATTTACAAAAACCCTCCACAAAAGCAATATCAAATACAACTGTATGCTCATCTGCATGTCTTAGGCAGGTCTGCAACCCCGCCTTTCCCCATTATCACCCAGCATACAGCACTTCCACTGCACAAGGGATCTGGAATGACATGTCAAATGTGCACACTGTCACTTTTTGCCTCAAAAAACCAACCTGCCTAAGACTGCAGATGAGCATACGTTGTATTTGCTATTTGCTTTCCTGTGGAGGGTTTTTGTCACTTTTTTTACTCACTAACTTAACTCAGTATTATGGTTAGCCTATCCCATAGCCTCTTATGCATATCCAGTTAAAATCAACCCCACACTGATAAGACCCATCAAGGTCGAAACAGCTGTCTGTGGGTGGTTTTCTGGGTATGCACCTTAACCCTGGCTGTGCTCAAAGCTGTGACCATGCAGCAAACTTAGCCTATAGGGAACCATGTTAAAAATGGTTTTTGAGGCAAAAAGTGACACTGTGTGCTCATTTGCATGTCTTCCCAGAATCCCTTGCGGCAGTGGAAGTGCTGTATGCTGGGTGATAATGGGGAAAGGCGGGGTTGCAGACCTGCTAAGACATCAATGAGCATACAGTTGTATTTGCATATATATATATATATATATATTTATATATATATATTAATATTATAATATATATATTATATAATATATATATATATATATATATTATATATATATATCTATATATACATATATATATATATATATATATATATATCTATATAATGTCATCTCATTCATCGGCTATGAAACAGAATGGCAAATATATAGCTATTTTTTTTAACAAATTTCCATGTCACCTCTAATTTTCCACATTATTGTGGAGCTTTAAGTAAGCATGCCTAATATGCCTCTGTAGGTCTTTCAACTATCCCACTACTCAAGTCAATGTATAGAATGTATTCCACTCCATCTATGCAGGCACAAATGCTATTGTGACTAGAATATGCATAATGTCTTGAAGTTTGGTTTGCAAAAAAAATTTAAGACGCTCTCCCTGTTCACAAAAGTTACCCACTTTGGGTAAATACATTTTGTGTGAGAGACTGAGTCCATAATTAGAACAATTCCATATAACATATGCAAAAATTCCACTAAAATATCCACAGATATTATATTATTATTTCAATTTGGTTCATCACAAGATGAATAGCTAACTAGTGTCGTGATATCTAATGAACAAGGACATCATTTGCATAAAATTATTTGCAACGTTCTACAAATAGACAGAGGAATGTTAATTTTTTATGTAGCCCCCTGTGGGATCCTAATCTAATCTAAGGGGTTAATAGTGAGTTAAAAGGTTATCCTGGTATTGGTCTTAGATTTATGTTGCACGGTCAGGATGCAAATGTTGTAAAGTGATGAAGGCTGGTGTTTTGCAACTCTATGCTTCCAGAATATGCTGATCTAGGGTACTCGGTATAGGCTAAACCACCCTTCTTCTGCCCAGCTACAGGGCTAGGGGTGGTGAGACACAGCAGGGGCATAAATAGAGCAGCAGAAGCTTCTAGTCCCTTAGATTCCAGGAGGAACCAGAGGAGGGGGTCTCACCTATAAATAGGTACACGTTTTATAGTAACTAGGAAAGAAGCCCTTTATGACAGGGAAATATAACAACAATTATAGGGTCCCCTTATATGGCCCTCAAGCGTGTCCTACTCACAAGAGGGGATGGCAGGGGACTCCATCATAGGTTCCATAGTGTTAGGTTCCATAGAGTATCACCCTGTAGCTGCCAAAAGGGAAAAGTTCCTAGCTGCTCTAGACATGAGGGGACCCTGCAAACAGGTCCCAGTTGAGGTGAGAGCTGCCACATTCATAAAGGCAAGAGCATTGCCTTAAAGTGACACCAAGGGAAAATATGTGGGGAACGCTGCATGAGCCCCCCTAAAGAAGAAGTTGTATTGTAGACTGTTATAATAAGTAAAAGAAAAGTTCCTGGTGACCTGAACTTATTGCTCACCACACCCCCTGCATGGACCATCAGCTCCTGAGATAAGGTAGGACACGTTGGTGGGGCTCCTCTTCTGTTGGCCCGGGGGAAGAGGTGTGACTTTATAAACTACTCTTTTCTAGATTTCACTTGAGGTAAATCTAAACTGAACGCAATTCATTTTATGAGATTGATAATGCTGGTTATTTATATTATTATTTACTGTTGTCTAAGAATGGCTATTTTCTTACTGGTGTAAACACTAATTATAGCAATTCCCAAAATATATGGTAAAAAGAAAGGCAGATTGAATCATCTATATGACAATTATCAATTATTCAATTTGCAAGCTTTTAACTGAAGGCATGAATAAATTGAAATGGAGAGCCCCTGGCAGATATCCGTGAAATTCAACAGCTGTTATGGGTTCACCAACTGTGAAGGATCACCAAAACATTTATTACTCTTTATTACATACTTGACAACACTGCTCTTTTTTGGCCTTGGTCCAGGAGAACTTGCCTTATGGTGCCCAACATTGTAAATATGCAATATACCAAATTGATTCAAAATCAAATGGGCATCACTCAGTTTAAAAAAAAAACGAATTGTGCAGTTGATCAGTTTTGATGGTGAGCGTACAGTACCGACGTTATCTACGGAAGAATCCAGAGTTTGACTCAGTCGTTGACTGAGCCACTGATTGAGCCACCTTGTGCGAAGCAGGGATATCCTGAAAACCTGACCTGTTGCTGGCCCTTGAAGACTGAAGTTGACCACCCCTGAACTAAAGCAAATATAATCAATAAGAGAGACTAGTACACGATCCCTCCAAAACAAGTACAGCGGCATACCCCCATTAACGTATGCAATGGGACCGGAGCATTATGTAAGTGAAAATGTACTTAAAGTGAAGCACTACTTTTTCCCCACTTTTGATGCATGTACTACACTGCAATCGTCCTATACTGCATAACTGATGTAAATAACGCATGTGTAACAGGCTCTATAGTCTCCCCGCTTGTGCACAGCTTCGGTACAGTAGGGAGCCTTATTTCTGTTCAGGACGTGCTGACAGGCGCATGCGTGAGCTACTGTTTGTCTATTGAGGCGAAATGTTTACTCGCGAGTTGTACTTAAAGTGAGTGTCCTTAAACCGGGGTTGCCTGTATTAAGCATAAAACTAAAAGATGCGGAAAATTTTCACCAATTTCAAACTTGCCATGAAAAGTAATTTCTCTGCATTTTTTAATATTCGCGAATTTTAGAGTTGTAAAGAAACCGACACTAAGTTTTGTTTTTAGTTGAATATAAAAAGTGAAAATAAGCAAAAGTTTTAAGTTCACAATAAAAAAAGGAAGGTCAATTTGAATCATGTTAGCGATTTGTTCTATTTTTTCCCCACAATTCAGAATAAACTCCCCAAACCACATTTGCTAATTGTTGAAAGGATGGGCACTTTCACGTTTGTTTTAGTTTTGGATGTTTTGACCAACATGATTTGTTTGGGTTTGGATTTTACCAAATTATGGAGGGAGGGAGGAAGGAATAAATAAGCAGAAAATACTAAAATAGCATGTTATGCGTGAAAAATATGCTTAAAATAAGTATAAAATCATAAAAAACAATTAGAAATTAATATTATAGACCATTTTTTTTTTAGGTAATGGAATATGCCCCTCAATTTTCACAACTCCACTGCAATGAGCCCTTAGGCGTCGATCCTCAAGTCGCTAATTTTTTAATTTACGTTATCTCATTTTAATGTAACCATATCCGTAACGCATACTCTCAAAGCTGCTCACGCATGTTGTTCAGCAGCCTTTTCCTTAATAATAAGAGAATCTTGAATTTAAATAACGGACCTTAGGCTTCTTCATACGCAATCCGATGGTAAGGACACTTTACCAACCAATAAGATCCCCAGATCTCCGGGCCGGTTACGTTATGCTAATAACGCAGCGATGTTTTGCGCCTGCTGAAATCAGCCGCTGCCCACTTCTAAACCTGAGGAGCATTGCGTTATCTCACAAATAACCTACAATGGAAAAGGGAAGGTCTTAAGTGGTACCCATATGAATGGACTGAGCGTAGTAATTAACTGTGTTTATACTAACAGATATATTGTGGAACATATAAACGGCTTAGAAACACAGAAACAAATTATATTGTGTGTGTTTTTTTTTTAAGGGTTAAGTAGACATATGTTTAATGTGAAAATTAATGTTTAGATTATGTTTATGGAACTACTATTGTATATGTCATAGAAAAAAGAAAACACAAGAGCTCACCAGATAAGAGAAATGAGTGTATTACAAATAATAAAAGATAGTAACCACTTACATGAATTAAAACTTTAATAATCCCCGATCCTCATGATGATAACTTCTGGTAGGGCATCACTATGGTATGCAGGGGCAAGTGTCAATCCTCAGAAACCAGTCCCGCGTCCTGGGGCTGTCTCTGTACGCTGTAACGCTGTCAGACCTCCACGAGTGGATGCCCTACCAGAGAGTTATCATCGAGATCGGGGATTATTAAAGTTTTAAATTCATGTAAGTGGTTACTATCTTTATTATTTGTAATGCACTTCATTTCTCTTATCTTGGTGTGCTCTTGTGTTTTTCTTTTTTTTGGATACTTGGCATCACCGTCGGAGTTCTCCGCTGGATCCATCTTGAGGTGGGGGAAACATCTTGGACAACAGGAGCACAAAAGAACAGAGAGGAATTATCATTCCACATCCTAAAGAGGAAGAGTGCGGACTGGACACTTTTCCTATTGTATATGTCATGTATGGTATAAAGTATGAGTTCATCATAAAGACTCTACATGTGAGAAAATGATTTTCGAGGAGACAGAAGTAACCAAAATAATATTTCATTACAAACGGTTCAGGCATTGTGTGTGAAAAAGAAAATATTTAACATATATAACATTTAATAAACATAACTATATACATACACGACAACCAGCAAACTATTACACGGCGACACACTTTATTCGAGCTCGGCTAGTCCCACGAATTCGGGTATACCCGGGTGTATTGAGGTTGTGACTGTTTTCTGCCCGAGTGCATTGAGGTATTTTCCAGGCAGGGATTGAAGCATTTATTCCCGTGGGCTGCAATACTGCACAGATATATATATATATATACTGCATTACATTCATGAATTATGCCATCTGGTAGACACCGAAGCATTGCAGCCTATTAATCCTAATCATTATCATTTAACAGATCAGCCCGCCCGCAGCCAGCATGACCCAGGCTGGGAAGGCAACGACAACGGGCTTGTCAGAGGTGAGGAGCGCGCATTCCAGGTATCTGCCAGGTACATACCGGGTATTTGCTCAAATAAAGTGTGTCGGTGCAGTACAGATAGTTACAAATTACGCCTATTCTTCGGCGGGGGCACTGACTCCCCCACTTGGTGCACGGGTACGGGGTCTCAACACGCAGACCTCAACTGGCAGCACAGGTATAGCCATCCCTCAGAATAGGGATCAAGAGGGGTGGTATCCAACTATTGAGTATACCCCAGATGAGGCCAGTGACTCAACAGATATAGGGTGGTTATGACAGAGGTGTCCTTGCTCTCCTACGCCTACTTTGCCAGGTCAGGACCTAACTGATCCTGTCAACTGCACAATGACCAAAAAAGCAGCTTGTTCCTGGCATCTGACACTCGCTCCCTCAATTAATGGCCTGCCCTACTCCAGACTGGCAAGGTGTCCCACTATGTCCCGGAATCCAGACCTCTGATGTCCATTCATTCAACTGCATCTCCATCATTATGGTTGATGTTGCTGCTGCGGAAAGTGAGGTTTGGCAGGGGACCATCCTGGGGTGTTGTCTGGGGAGCAGCCCGGGGACATTGGCTAGGGAGCACCCAGGGTGTTGCTGGGAGCAGCCCAGGGTGTTGTTGGGACGTTGAGGTGCCGAACAGATCTTCACCGCTCCTCACTAATCTCTCAAGGACAACTCTGAGTGTGGGCTCCTCACCTTAGCCTCTCCGCCATGTCCTCCCCTCAACTGTGGCTCTTGAGTCACTGATGCAGCCTGTCTGGCCAATCGCATCATCTGTATGAAAGATGGCCCTGAAAAAAATACCTCATATCATCAAAGACATCATCATGTAAGCACATTGGATTGATTTTCTTAGACCAGACATTTTAAAACACATTTCTTCAATTATAGACCATTTTAGCAGTAGGATATAGAGGGCATGATCCACAACCTGTTGCTAAACTTTAGAAGGATTTCTACTCCCATGCACATGAATGACAGCTGAGGCATATAGTTATACCATATAGCTATAGTTTATAAGCCTCTTCCTTTTGCTATATCATTTAGAGATACGTCTCATTTTCAAGTATGTCCTGGCCAATAAGTGACGTAACGTTCTTTAAAAGATTCTTTCAAACATGTGGTATGGCTAATATTCGAAGTCTGGAACGCATGTATTCCGGACCGTGATTTAAAGGGACACAGGTCTTATGATGGCATACGTGTAAGCATGTCACATATATTATTTAGCTAAGTACTCCCACTTGTATGTGTGAGGGCACAGCAAATAAGACAGTAATGTTTGTTCTGATGTTAGGTTGTGATTAAAGTGACATGTATACATGAGATTGATATCTAGTGTAATATATGTTACTGTATTGTTATTTACCAGGTTCTCACTGCATCCTCAACATCCACTTACAGTCACAGGCCAGGAAGTCCCACTACCTGTGAGTGGGAGATTACGGGTTATCTGCTCAGGTCATGTGCAGGGGCTCACGTGGGCCTCATCCTGTTCTCTTGCGCAGCTCCATGGTCAGACAATTAATTTTTAACCTCGGCCTTACTGTCGCCCATCGCTATTTTAAGCATTTCTAGGATATGGACGTATTGCCCAGAGCGTTAATCCTTGCAGAATGCGGCCCCCAAATACGCTGCGTTTTCTGCAGTGTATCTTCTGGCACATGACCCCCATAATTGGTTTAGTTAGCCACAACTCCTTCAATGAGGATCTCCAGCTCCTCGTCGCTACAGATTCTACCTTGCCCCAGCAGCAGTAGTAGTCGAGTAGCCCCACGCAGGCAGCAGCAGTAGCCCAGCAGGCAGCAGTAGTAGTCCCAGCAGCAGCAGTAGTAGCACCAGCAGCCATAGTAGTAGCATCAGCAGCAGAATTAGCCCAAGCAGCAGCAGTAGTAGCCCAGCAGCATAGTAGTAGCATCAGCAGCAAGTATAGTAGCCCCAGCAGCAGCACAGTAGTAGCCCGCAAGTAGTAGTACTAGCACCAGCAGCATAGTAGTAGCCCCAGCAGTAGCCGTAGCCCCCACACTGTAGTAAGCTTCAGCAGCAGTAGTAGTAGTAGCACAGCAGCCGTAGTAGTAGCCCCAGCAGTGCAGCAGTAGTAGCCCAGCATAGTAGTAGTACTAGCACCAGCAGCCATAGTTAGTAGCCCCAGCAGTAGCAGTAGCCCCAGCACTAGTAGTAGATTCAGCGCAGTAGTAGTAGCCCCAGCAGCAGCAGCAGTATCCCAACAGAGCATTAGTTAGCCCTAGCAGTAGTAGTAACAGTACGCAGCAACCAGCAGTGCGTAATAGTAGCTCAGACAGCAGCAGCGCAGCCCCGTCAGCACTAATAGTACCCACCCGCATAGTACCGAGGCAGCAGTAGTAGGCAGCACCACCACCCCCCGTAGTAGTTGCCCAAGCAGTGGAGGTTAGAACCAGAGCAGCCAGCCCTCCCGGCAGTCGGAAATGGTTAAGAATTGCTGTTTAGGCAAGTATTTTTATTTCAAATTGTACATACTCATGGGTGCAGTATTAAGTCACGCTAAGTTGGCGCTCCGCTGCCGCTGAGCGCGCTCATGCTTGAGAGCGCGTGACGTCACACCTCACCAAGCATAAGCGCTCGGCTGTCCTGGCGCAAATTCAAGAGCAGGAGCGAAGGGAGGGTGGGGGGCGTGGTGTTGTAGAAGGGCGTTTCATGAACTGGTTCGGACTGTGTGGGGTTTTTGTTTGCCTTCCTCTGGATCAATAAGTATAGATATAGGATAAAGTATCTGTTGTCTAATTTAGCATAGGTTGATCTTGATGGACGGAAGTCTTTTTCAACCTCATCTACTATGTAACTATGTAACTATGTTACTATATATATTTATTTGGATTTAAAAAATAAAAAACTCAGCTATGCAGTCTCGGCTAAACTCTACAACATGTGTTTATTTTCCCATCACTGAATAGCTAGCTAGGAAACTGCTCCGATTCACCCCAGGCTGACTGGTTGCTGAAGGGTCATATGACCCTCCTCAGTGCTTGTAAAACAAATTTCCATGTCTCTCAAAAGCCCTGAGGTTTGGAGAGCGTACGTGCAGGAGCGCCGCGTGAGCGTGGCCGTACCGATTTGATATAATTGAAGTGAGGGCTCAAGACCAAAGCGCGATCAGCGGCAGCGTGGTCCATCCTAACACATAACGCGTCACCAACTAACAAGGCCCTAACATTCTTTCCCAATGGGCATACAGTGTGTATTTTTAGACTATGGTAATCCCTGTCCATCCATTACATTAGCCTTTTTTGAAAAAGGACCTTACTTTCGCATATCATTGATTTGAGGCTACCCTTCAATAAGGAGGAAGTTAAGGTCTGTTACCAATTTCAGGATCGTTACGTTATTTGCACTAATAATTAGCGACTTTCTGTGGATCTGCCCCTTCCCTGGTGTTCTGGTTTAGGTTCTAAATCCTTTCAGGGTTTTGGTTCTAGAAACTAGTGGCTTTGGATTTGCTTTTGGAATGTTCCGGTTCTGCTTAGTTCTTTATTTCATACGCTCGGTTTTGCCCGCGCATAAAACATACATTTTTTGGTAACTACTTACACTGGTGTATTTTAGTTTACAGCTTTCAATTTCTATTAAAAAAAAAACTTGTGTTTGGATTTGCAGAATTTGATTGCTTTTGGGATTGTTTTGAATAAAACATGATTTACTCAGTTGTTTTTCCTCAGCAGTCCAACCTAGGATGAAGTCTCAAGGAAACAAAAACAAAAGTGTGACTTTTATGCTAATATATTCCTATATATGCTGCTGAATGTTGTAAGTCTCTATCGTTAAATGTTAGTGCATTTTGGGGGATATGTTATACCGGATACATTTCTAAAAATGATCTGAGTAAATATATATTTCTCCTTAATTAGATATCAAGGGACATATTTAAAGGCAAAAGAAAATAAGAAGTCTTTGTTATTTCCAAGCTTATGGAGTTTCACAGTTTCAAAGACTTAACACAGTGTGGCTTACAAACCTAATTACAAAACATTAAATGTTCAGTGTATGGGAACAAATCAGCAAAAAGAAATGTTCCTGTTATTAACGTGTTATATTATGTGTTATAGGATACAAAATTAAGATGTGAAAAAAGCTTTCTTTTTTCACAAGAAAAAATATGTTACATTATTTAAATAGGTTTTCTTTAAATAGAGTTGGTAAATAAAATGCCGCTATTTTATGATTCTTTCAGAATACAAGGCATATTTACTAACTGGTGATATGAGAAAGGGCACTTCAGAATGTGTTCAAGTAAATGGGACGCCTTATGGTGTCAGAAAATATATTTTTTGCATGTCCCCGGCTAGTAAACATGGACTTTTACGTCAGGAGTCTGGACTAAGTAACCTGAAAAACTGCGCCAGAGTTTTCCCAATCTTCAAAAGTGGGGACAAAAAACACTGTCTCAAACTACAGCCAATCTCTCTTCCCCACATACTATCCAAAGTCATGGAAAAATGTGTCCACTGTCAGTAAGCGATTACTACTGTAGGTCAAGACAATTTTTTTTAACCAACTCCAATCTGGTTTCGCCCCAAACGAACCACGGTAACTACCTCCTAAAAGTGTGTAATGAGATTCAGTGTGTAATAGAAGTGGAACAACTTACTGGGGCATATTCCTAGATTTTGCAAAGGCTTTGATATCTGTTGATCATGTTATCTTGCTAAACAAACTCCAGTGCTCTGGAATAGGTGAACATACTTTAAACTAGTTTCACTTCTACCTATCAGGTACATTCCAACATGTGTCTATCTCGTGCTCCAACCCCTTGGATGTCACTTGCGGTGTACCACAAGGCTCTGTTTGGGGCCCGACTCTTCTCAGCTTCATTAATGATTTATTGGCAGCTTGTAAGGTACCTTGAATGCACGTATGCGGATGACACAATCCTATATGCAACACAGCCCTACCTCTCTGACCTGACCATACTTCAACCAGATATTTTGAGACTTGAAAAGGATTTCCCCCAAAAAAACTGTTTTTAAACACTAACAACACTGTAACAATGGTATTTGGGACGAAGGCTAAATTTTCTAGAGCTACAATAACGGAGCACAGTTAGAACCAACTCGAACACCATTCTAGACCCCTGTCACTAGTTTTTAAATATCTGGGCATATGGTTTACTCCCACTTTGGATTGCCTCATTGATTCTCTGGCATCAAAACCTAGCCAAACTAGTGTACTTTACAGGAACTAATCCATCCTAAGCCCGCAGTCAGAAGCGTATTGCACAGCAGATGCTAATGCCACTATAACTACGGAGGCATAGTACATGGTACACGCACCCAAACATCACCTTAGCAAAACTAGTACAAACCTCTCAGAACTCAATATGCTGCTTTGTCCTCCAATGTAATTACAACACACATCACGCAAAATGATCCAATAATTAGATGGCCATTACTTTAGTCTAGGCAGCTACCCCGTATCTGAAAACTCCCCACCCTATCACACGCAGCCTTAACCCTGAGATCGGACTCAAAAAGACTGTTCCCCGTCCAATTTTTCCACAAAGAATCCGTACTTCCTCCTTTCTCTTAGTCCACTCCTCTCGTCTGGAACAATCTACTGGAGACTCTCAAAAAGCCAGAACCAGTCTAAGTGCTTTAAAGAATTCAGCTGTCACACATTTTAATCTGGTCTGTAACTGTTACATAACGCCCATAACATGCATTGTCTCTACCTGTCCTGAAATGTCTGTAAATATAATGTATAACCTCTGTTTAATTTAATGTAACATGTATTTTCCGTTATAACTCTGTGCCCAGAACATACTTGAAACGAGAAATAACTCTCACTGTATTACTTCCTGGTAAAACATTTTATAAATAAATATGTAAAGCGACACAGCTTGGTGCAGCTCTTCCTGGCATACTGACAGACTTTGGAGTAGATAACCCTTTAAGTCCTAATATATGGCCGCCCTAGGGGGCGGAGAGCCGGTAAAAAATTTCCGCGTGGGTCCCCAGCTCTTCCCCCCTCCCCCCTGCTTGCGACCCGTCTCCAGCATAAGCCACACCTCAGCACAGCAGAAGTTGGGCGCTGCCGCAGAAGTCGGGCCCAACTTCCGTAACTTCCCGTGTGTCAGTGTGGTGCAGAGGCCTCCCCCGGGTAAGGAATGTGGTGTATGTTTGTGTGTATTATTGTATTGAGTGGAGTTTTTGCTGTTAATTGGAGTGTGGGGGTGGTTATTGTTGTATTGGGTGGGGGGCATTTATTATGTATTGGGGTTGGGCAATTATTGTGTATTGGGGTGTGGGTTATGGAATTTGGGGATGGATGGAGCTGTGTGTGTTGTGAGGTGGGGGCTTAGTGTGTATTGGCATGGGCGCGAGTGGTTATTGTATGTATTGGGTTGGGTAGGTTGTGTGGTATTGGGGTGTGGGGTGGCTTTAGTCTGTGTATTGAGGGTGAGGGAGTTGTGTATTGAGATTAGGAGAGGGGGTGTATACATACATATAACCATAACACACACACACACAAATATATTATACAATATATATATGCAACACAACACACACCACACATACACTATATATACACCTGCCATGTTACTAGCCTAATAGCAAAGGCTAGGTAATTTATAGCCCTTCTGTCCAATATGGGTTTCATTCAGTGTGACGAGTGCTGATTGCGCCAGTACAAGAATACAAATTCCAGCTCAAGTCAATGGGAATTTCTGTGTCCGATCGACATATCGCACTTTCACTAATAACCCCAAATGTATACAGTATTGTGAACATACATCTAAATGCGGACTCAATCATCTCTGCCTGGGTGAAGAAGCTGTTAAACTATCTTACATGGACACAGATTGTTAGTCAGTAGAGTTCATAGAACACACAAATGTTCCCCTAAACAGAGAGACACACAGATTCTGGCGCCACACGCAGAGATTTCTGTATTCTCACATCCTCCTGTATTTATCTTACGAGTGCCTATATATGGGAATCTGTGGGTCTCCCTGCTGAGGGAAACATTTATGTGTTCTATGATTATTCTTATCCCAGCTGCACTCAGTAATCCTTATCCTTGAAGATTAATAGGTTGAGCAGTAGGACATTTGTGCTGTCTAATCAGTAGAGTTTCAATACCAGTTCAAAAATGTTCCCGAGACGTGCAGTGTCAACGCACCGCATCACGTTACCGGTAGTCGGTACAGCGGCGGCATGTGTTCATGCAGAAGTCATATAACACCTCTTATATAATCTGCAGGCTCCTCCTATAACCTCACCCCAAGTCCCAGCACACGAGGCACGAGAGACGCTTTGAATATACCTCTCAGTATAAATTGGACGACAGAAATGTAAATTGTGTTCCATTTTATCATCATCTCAATCTTATCTCTTCTGCTTGTGGGCTCAGATCAATGCCTAGGTCGATGTTAAGAATATAAATAGGACAGGGATACGATGTAAAATCCTGCCATTAACAACATATCTGCCGAAATTGGATTTTTCAAATCTTGAATTACATTTTAAAACATTATTTTCTAGTGTGTTTGCTTTTGTTCCTGCACAGAAGTAACGGCTAGCAGTAAATGTATCAGGAAAAAAACAATTTTATCAACAGTATTTTAACACAAGAAGCTCATATCACAGAAAATTGATGAATGTAATGATTTAGCTCCAGTCTTGACAGAAGGACTGCAGACATGTAGTAGAAGAATGCAAATAAGGATTCAGAAGTGCTAATTCTCAGGCAGTTTTGTCGACAGTTTCCTGTTCTGATTGTCAGTCACCACTCTCTGCAGCACTCTGATTGTCAGTCACTGCTCTCTGCAGCACTCTGATTGTCAGTCACCGCTCTCTGCAGCACTCTGATTGTCAGTCACCACTCTCTGCAGCACTCTGATTGTCAGTCACCGCTCTCTGCAGCACTCTGATTGTCAGTCACAATTGTTCATCTTTCTCCATCAGTCATCACTGGTGAGATCAGGAATCAAGCACAAGCAAACTGTTACTGACGCTCACAGGTTTATTTATTAACACAATGAAAGTAAATATATATATATATATATATATATATATATATATGTTTCCTCCTTTGTGATGCTTTGCCAGGCCTTTACTGCAGCTGTCTTCAGTTGTTGTTTGTTCGTGGGTCTTTCTGCCTTAAGTTTTGTCTTCAGCAAGTGAAATGCTTGCTCAATCGGATTGAGATCAGTTGATTGACTCAACCATCGCAGAATATTCCACTTCTTTGCCTTAAAAAAACTCCTGGGTTGCTTTTGCAGTATGTTTTGGGTCATTGTCCATCTGTAAAGTGAAGTGCCGTCCAATCAACTTCGCTGAATTTTGCAGAATATGAGCAGAAAATATAGCCCTATACACTTCAGAATTCATCCGGCTGCTTCTGTCTTCTGTCACATCATCAATAAACACTAGTGACCCAGTACCATTGTAAGCCATGCATGTCCATGCCATCACACTGCCTCCACCGTGTTTTACAGATGTTGGGGTATGCTTGGATCATGAGCCGTTCCAAGCCTTCTCCATACTTTTTTCTTCCCATCATTCTGGTTGATCTTAGTTTCATCTGTCCAAAGGATGCTGTTCCAGAACTGGGCTGGCTTTTTTAGATATTGTTTGGCAAAGTCTAATCTTGCCTTTCTATTCTTGAGGCTTATGAATGGTTTGCGCCTTGTGGTGAACCCTCTGTATTTGCTCTCGTGAAGTCTTCTCTTTATGGTAGACTTGGATAATGATATGCCTACCTCCTGGAGAGTGCTCTTCACTTGGCTGGATGTTGTGAAGGGGTTTTTTTTTACCATGGAAAGGATCCTACGATCATCCACCACTGTTGTCTTCTATGGACGTCCAGGCCTTTTTGTGTTGCAGAGCTCACCAGTGCATTCTTTTTTTCTCAGAATGTACCAAACTGTTGATTTGGCCACTCCTAATGTTCCTGCTATCTTTCTGATTTATTTTCTTTTTTTTTTGTATTGTATTGTATTGCATGTCTTTATTTATATAGCGCCATTAATGTACATAGCGCTTCACAGTAGTAATACATGTGGTAATCAAATAAATAACAGATAATATAAATAACAGATCATGGGAATAAGTGCTTTAGACAAACATAACATTAAGGAAGAGGAGTCCCTGCCCCGAGGAGCTTACAATCTAATTGGTAGGTAGGGAGAACGTACAGAGACAGGAGGAGGGAGTTCTGGTAAGTGCGTCTGCAGGGGGCCAAGCTTTATGTATCATGTGTTCAGAATGTTCACAGTGCTATTCGTATGCTTCTTTAAGCAAGTGTGTCTTAAGGTGGGTCTTAAAGGTGGATAGACAGGGTGCTAGTCGGGTACTGAGGGGAAGGGCATTCCAGAGGTGTGGGGCAGTCAGTGAAAAAGGTTTAATGCAGGAGAGGGCTTTAGATAAAAAGGGGGTAGAAAGAAGACATCCTTGAGCAGAACGCAAGAGTCGGGGTAGTGCATAGCGAGAAATTAGGGCTGAGATGTAAGGAGGGGCAGAAGAGTGTAAAGCTTTAAAAGTGAGGAGAAGAATGGAGTGTGAGATGTGGGATTTGATTAGAAGCCAGGAGAGGGATTTCAGGAGGGGAGATGCCTTGTAGTCTAAGGGTGCCCTGTTTCACTTGCATTGAGAGCTCCTTTGACCCCATGTTGTGGGTTCACAGCAACAGCTTCCAAATGCGAATGACACACCTGGAATCAACTCCAGATCTTTTACCTGCTTAATTGATGATGAAATAACGAAGGAATAGCCCACACGTGTCAATGAAACAGCTTTTGAGTCAATTGTCCAATTACTTTTGGTCCCTTGAAAAAGAGGGGACTACATATTAAAGAGATGTAATTCCTAAACCCTTTCTCCAATTTGGATGTGAATGCCCTAAAATTAAAGCTGATAGGCTGCACTTTAAGCCCATATTCATTATTTAACAGTAACTTGAATTAATTTTGGTACACAGCCGAAATAACAAAACTTGTATCAGTGTCCAATTATTTCCGGACCTAACTGTATATAACCCAGTCCTATATATATGAACATGTTACACTACACAATCACTACACTATATCCTTTTGTATATCTACAGGTTCAGACAGAGGGGGAGTCAGCAGGGTCATTTGGCCCAGGCCTCCAAAATGTATTCTAAAAGGTTCAATATTTTTATTCAAATATATTGAACAAATAACCCTGGCGCATTTAAGCACCGATCAACAGTTAAAGGGGAAGGGACGGTTGGACTATGTAGAGATGGAGAAAAGTTAGAGAAAATAGCGATAGAGATGATCGCTTATCGGCTACCACTCAAAATTTTTATTTTAAAAACTGTTTCACTTCATGCCATATCGAAAACAAGATGGTCTGCATGAATCGATGCAATTAAACCAGATGCAAAACATTTATCCACTATTCAGACTGCTGTAGATGAGGCAGAATGTCTTAACATTCAACCACATACATGTACCAAATTACAGTCTATTAATCAATATTTGGAAGCAATCAAATGTATTCTTTCATCAACGATATGGATTGAAATTTTAATCTTATTGCAACAAATAAATGTATTAATTGAAGCTAAAAGTAGAATAGACGTGATGCATCCAAATTGGATAGAAATCCTCCACAGTATGTATAAATGATTCTGGATGACAATAGAAAGTCCATGAATAATATGGCAAATATCTGGCACGGGCTAAGTGTCTAGTGGGGTCCACTTAACCTCCACAGATTAAACACCATATATACCCAGCCAAGTAACCAATATGTGATAAACAATAGCACTGGTGTCCATATATATATATGTAGGGGCACTGTGGCCCTTTACCTTAGTGCTTGCAGGACTTCTAGATATCCAGGGCGTGCAGTCCATCCAGGTGACTAGACAACAAGAGGAAAGGTGATGATGAGTAGCACAGCCGCAGTATTCCAACTCCCAATAGGACCGGAAAATATCAACAACAAGACAAACACACGGCGAAACACATTTCATTGTGTTTTTAACTTGTTTTTATTTCGCCGTGTGTTTGTCTTGTTGTTAATAAAGTTTATTTTAGAAAAAAGAGATAGCAAGCTAGCATTAGCATACCACCTGACTTGCCGAGCCAATGGATGTGCACGCCACGTCACCGCGACCCGTTGCGACGCGGGATGATGATGTCACACCCGGCAGCGCGAGGTACAACTCAGGTGAGTATAAATCACGCAGCCATGAGTGTATTTGTCACCTTGATAAAGTGCCTAGTGCACGAAACGCGTAGGTGCGTTCGTGTTGTCCTGTTGCTGCACCATCCTGCAATAAACCTGACCTGTTGCTAGATTGGAGTGTTCACTTTTGTTCAATATTTTCCGGTCCTATTGGGAGTTGGAATTCTGCGGCTGTGCTACTCATCATCACCTTTCCTCTTAATTGAAGCTAACAATGCGACTCTGGATGTCGAGATGAAAAACGTAGAGAACCTTAATTCAAAAATTCGACAAGTCCATGGGAAATATGATCAAATACTTTCAAAGTCTGAGGTAATTTTAGGAAATAACAAAATTTCGATAGAGTTTCCACCAACAAATCGTAGCATTAAAACACTGTCCGAAGCCGAAAAACATTACAGAATCGACTTTTTTTTTTGTATTATTCATTCAGTTATATCGACATTGACACATTGTTTTGAATCCTTGCACAAAATTTGCAAACTTATCTGGAATCCTATCGACTTCTGAGGATTTAACGGACAAATAAAAAAAAGCCTCAGTACAAAAATTGCAACAGAAATATGCTAAGTACATTTCACACGAAATATGCAATGAACTTGTTTTCATGAAGAAAATTTACAGAACAAACATAATTCAAAATGAACTCCAGCAAATTTGAAACAGAACATATTGGAAACGAATTTAATTGAATTGTTTCCTAATTTGTCTGTAGCACTTAGTATTTTTTTGAGTCTACCCGCTTCCATAGCTTCTGCGGGAACAAGTTTCAGTGTTATGAAGAGAGTGAAGAATTTTAACAGATCTACAATGTCTCAAGAAAGGCTAAATGGGATATCAATTCTTCACATAAATTCTAACGTTGCGCGGACAATAGATTTTTCAATAAAAAAATTCGTTCCACCCTTATTTGTTGTGTACTGAACATAAATGCTTTACATGTAGCCTAAGCTCCTTAAGACCACGGGAAAGAAACAACAGGTTTGCCAGTAAGAGATTTCCCCTTTGACACAGTATGCTGGGAGAACAGAATGCTGTACCAAGGAAACCGAGTTAGTACACAGACAGATGTAGCCGGAGTCTATGTCTCCGGAGGTGCGGTTGAAAAAGCAAAATGGCACAGCGCTGCAGAGGGGGTAGAGAGAGGAGCAGGGGGGTTAATGCTTTCAGATCAGACCTACAGCATTAATCCTCTGGTGGTTACGTTAGTGCCGCTTGCCTCTGTGCAGGAAACAATGAATCTGGCAACATCTGTATGTAAAAGTTCAGGAAAGTAAGCAAATACTATAACTGTATTTGAGGTAGTTGTTGTTATGCTTGTACTAGAGGAAATGTGATCTGATAAATCATTAATGGGTACATTCACTAAGTGGTATTTACCAGTTTTAGCATGGCATTTCCTGTGAGCGGCATGCATATGGAGATTGAAGCGCGTGGTAAACACTTGAGAGCTGTATTGTTCTCTGTCTTATAACTAGGAACAGACAGTTTGCTGGGATCAACAACCATGGGATGAATTTCGACATTTTCAGCAATTATGGAAATTATATGGATGAAAACAAATCTGGAGCATCAAATAATACATTCACAGTGTTTATATCAGTCATAGTACGTATAAAAGCATAGGAAATCATAACCATAACACAGGCACGGTCAAGCAAACTTTTCCTGAGTAGGACATGTTTATATTAAGATGGGTTCAACAGCATACAGCTTAAAAATCATTTTTTTTCTCATTTAATAAGTATTTAGACAATTTGACTGTAAAGTTTCATCTTTGCACAATATATTTTTCATACTAATGATCTGTAATGTAGTTTCCCTGAATGATTGAGTGGAAATCCTTGAAAACGAAAAGCTTTCCGCTATATACAGTTCATATAAGTAGAAAGAGCATAAACTCGCTCCTAATGCCGATATGTAAATCTATGAGAGTTATATCTATATGTTTCTTGATCTCTTATTGGCGTTTATAAAATTGTTTAATATTATATTTGCCGTATAGGCTTTTTTCCCTTTCGCATATGTGTATATATATATATATATATATATATATATATAGCCATGCATAATAATGGTATACTACTTTCCTCTCTGTTGGCAGTAAGTCCTGATAAGTACGGGTATGCCAGCAGTAGTTATGGAGGTTTTCCCTCACACCCTGGTGAGGTGCCCTATGTATGGAGGGGAGTGGCTGTATGCTCTGAGTCCCTGGATAGTGACATCAGGGATGCACCTGCCTCCTGAAGTATATAAGGCACAACACAGTTAGTTAGTGTGTGTTCCAGCAGTTATGTGAAGTAGCTGGTAACTTGTATTTTCCTGCATAAGGGATTGTAGGAACACTTTGTGACCCTAGTGCAGTAACTAGCGGTCCAGGTTGACCAATCAAGACTGTCTAAGCCACTCTGTGTCCAGGGACCTGGCACAGAGAGGGTCTCCCTAGGAGACGAGGGGATCCCACTTCAATACGGGAGGGCGTACCTGGCAAAGGGACAGCACGAAGAGATGTGCGGCTAGAGCCGGCAGCTGCATGGGGCAGTCTGCTACATCCTAATCTACAATAAAGATGACCTTGTTAATGAAACCCCCACTGTGTGAGTGTGAGATTACTCAGCAGTGGCAGTCACCACCAAGAAGGAGTTCCTCACCAGGACCATCTCCCTGCGGAAGCATAGATCCTGATGAGGTGGAGGCGCTGCACATGATGTAAGTTGAACTCGCACCCACTACCTCAGCTACCTGTCCTGATGATATCCCCAAATACCAACAAGCGGGAGACTCAGGAGTCCTGTTGCCTACAGGTGCACCACCAAACACGAACACGTAATGGGGGTTGGTTAGACTACCCGGGCCAATGTGAGATTGGGGGGGGGAATACCCGTTACATATACATATATACATATATACATATATATATATATATATATATATATATATATGTATATA